>LQRL01159739.1:3030-19142 GCA_001703475.1 Hydroides elegans
ATGATGGCTTTCAAATCTGAATAATGTTATTAAAATATATAATGTCACAATTCTAAACCACCTATTCTCCATATTCAGTGTATTAGCAATACACTCATATATATATTATAGTGTTATTACGTTTTGAACATATAGAAAAAAGTACTACAAAACAGAAGGGGTTGTTGGCCCTCAAAAGTGAAGCGATCGCAATACCTGCATTTTTCGTAAACGAAAAGATTGCAGATAAAAACGCTTCTTGCGCGAACAGAAGGGATAAATTACTATGTTTTAATGTCAAAGCGGTTTTCTAACTTTTGGGTTTTGAGCTTTAATTAACAGGTTTATTTGGTTTGCGTGAACGCGGCCTTATGCTATTTAACAATAGTAATGTTTTGTATTATGGAAAGATAAACCTTTATGTCAAAAACTTCACCTTGGCAAAATGCTCCACGAAAATATAATAGATTGTGTGGTATTTATTACTACGTTAACAACACGTTATCACTCCTTCGTATACAATATAGGTATACAAGAGATTCAGATTCCTATACTATATAGGTATACGAATCATCGATTCGTATACTATATATGTATAGGAAAATGATTCCATATAAACTGTTTTCCACATTTTATTCTAAACCATATAAAATTTCTTAACAAACCACTTATATCTTAAATAACTTTTTTGTTCTTTGGTCTATTTAAAATCTAAAAACGCTGTATTTTTTTGGCAATTTTTCCACACATGTCAATGTCTTTTTTAAAATTCTTTAAAATTTTTATCAACATCAAATAAACAAAATGCATGTTATTCAGGCGATATCTCTTATGCATAGAAATGATGTCGTTCAATAGCTCTGCATACCTGGCCAAACAGCATAATGCATGCCTTATATGGGATGCTCGGAAAACAGTCCATGTTCATTGGCCTGATTTGATTATGTTTTGTAAATGACCGCCTAAATATGCCTATATTTGTTTATTGTTTGTGTTTTGAAATTCGTTAGACATAATTCTATCTTTTTCATTCGCTGACAAATAACCTCGATGGTCCTATAACTAAAGTTTTGCCTTGTTTGTCATTCTATTGGCTCTCATTCTTGCTTTTCCAAATATCCACAACCTCCCTCTCGAAGTATCTTATATTATCAACTTGCATTATAGTGACAAATATATTGAATAAATTACAGTTATTTCTGAAGTCGTAATATGACCTGTGGCATTTTGGAAAAACATATTTAGGTTTATATAGGATGAAATTTGATAAGTTAAGGAATAGTTTTCGTTTGTTGGCGCGTTTGATACGGCATCCAAAGTACAATAATATGAAATACTTAAGATATCGCACTGATATAACTCATATAAAAAGAATCGGCATGTAAATTTACAAAAGTATTATACCGTTTTATTATTAACGGAAAGCCAGCTTACCAGACGACTCCATGTCTATGTACTGGGTATTTTCTAAATAGTTCACCTGATGATTATATTTTTTTCTATATAGTTTGCGATTATATTAGTCATGACGCCAGTATTCCCACGAAAGATTTGACCAAACTTATCAAATCTAGTTTCAAACTATTTATAGGCGCATGAAAAATAATGTTTTTTTTCTGGTGTTAGTTCTGACGTAATAAAAAACTATAATTGCGTCATTGTCACTTGCTGTCAGTGCATTGTTACGTAATAAACACTACTCATAATTAAATCGGAAATAACCGTCTCGATATTTAGTTTGACAAGGTTTGGGGGTTTGAGGGGTATTTCGATCTATTTGAACCCGACCAAATTAATTATGTTAATATGAATTGTGTTATCTTAAACCAATAAATATGTTTTAAAAAATATTAAATCAATGTAAAAAGAAATTTAAAACAAAATGATCAAATCTTGATTTTTGGGCTTCACTGGTAACCAAAGATAATAAAAAATATATTTTTATACATCGAAAGTATTTTAATGAAATACATTTTAAACCTCATGTTGAGTCTAGTCTAAAAACTAGTTATGCTATTTCAATACTAAAAAAGCGAAAATCGCACATTTCGATATAAAAATGATAATATTGAAAAGTGTTTTTTTGAGGGGATATATTCTTGATTTTTCAAGTAATCAGATATCATTAATATTCTAAGTAGCATTTTTTATTACAAACGTTAGTACACATTAAGAACGATTCCATTGTGGGCAATTGTTAATTGATCAACAAATAGTTAAAAGCGAAATGACATTTTTATTTCTAGTATATCAGTCTAAATCATAAACCATATTCAAAATCGATGAAAATTGACAGACATTTTTTTCCGATCAAACATTTCCAATTACTTTTCATCGAGTTAGGAAGGTTAATCTTAAAGTATGTATACTGTAAAAGAGGGAACCAAACATGTATTCATAATTTCATGTTTATAACAGGGATGTTTTTCAAGGGGTCAGAATCTGCATTTGCTTGGCATTCAGAATTCACATATTATTTGGCTAATATTTGTTGTAGAACAAAAGTAAATACATATTTAGAAAGAGATAGATTAGTTTCATTAAGAAAAATAAATAGCAGTTAATAAATAAATCAAAGCGAAATCACTATTTCATCTCATTCTTAACATGTATAGACGATAAAACATATGTCATCTTTTCATGGAAAATCAACAGATTTGTTTTCGAAAGAAAATATTCGTTATATCTTTTTGTTCTCGAGTCGAGGACATTATTCCGAACATTTATATACCAAAACATTGAGAATCGAACATGTTTTCGTTATTTTATGGATATATTGGGAATGGTTTTCCGAGGGGTCAGAATCTGCATTTTCTAGTTAATAGGAATTCGTATATAAGTTGGCTATTATTTGTCGCAGAACAAAAGTAAATACATATTTAGAATCAGATAAACGAGTTTCATTAAGAAAAATAAATATTTATTAATAAATAGCTCAAACCAAAATCACTATTCAATTACTTCCCTACAATGTCTAGACGACAAAACATGTGTCAAATTTTCGTGGAAAATCAACAGATTTTTTTTTTCGAACAAATATATTCGTTATATTTTGTTGTCCTCGAGTCGAGTACATTATTCTGAACATTTATATACCAAAACATTGAGACTCGAACATGTTTTCGTTATTTTATGGATATATTGGGAATGGTTTTCCGAGGGGTCAGAATCTGCATTTTCTAGTTAATAGGAATTCGTATATAAGTTGGCTATTATTTGTCGCAGAACAAAAGTAAATACATATTTAGAATCAGATAAACGAGTTTCATTAAGAAAAATAAATATTTATTAATAAATAGCTCAAACCAAAATCACTATTCAATCACTTCCTTACAATGTCTAGACGACAAAACATGTGTCAAATTTTCGTGGAAAATCAACAGATTTTTTTTTCGAACAAATATATTCGTTATATTTTGTTGTCGTCGAGTCAAGTACATTATTCTGAACATTTATATACCAAACATTTGGGAATCGAAAATGTTTTCGTTGTTTTATGGATATATTGGGAATGGTTTTTCGAGGGGTCACATTCTGAATTTTCAAGGAAATCGGATTTCATATATATTTTGGCTAATAATTGTCGTAGAACAAAACTAATTACATATTGAAAAATAAGTATACATGATTTTCATTGGAACAGTAGAAAAGTCATTACATTAAATATTGACAGGAAAAAATACCAAGAAGGAAATTTCCAACAAAATATTTATTTACATATTTCTTTTAATATTTGAAACCTCAAAAATGTTAAATCATATAACTTTACGTTATTTATTGGCTGGTTAAGATTGCAAAATATATATTAGTTTGTCAATAAACATTGAAACCTAAATCAGGAATATTACGGAAAATCTAATTTTGTACGTTCCTATGAAGCATCAAATTTGATGCTGATTATTTATTGGCTAATTCACACGTGTCAATCAAACAATAAACAATAGAGTTGGGGACTGAGTAGGCGGGCATTTTGTAGATGTAAATATGACGTATTTATTGCGTCAAAGGGCAACTGCAGCGTTAGGAAAGCCGCTCTTATTTTTGTTGATTAGGATAATCGCAAGCACGAATGTTTTTTTTTCAGTCAAAAAGGTATATTAAATAGACTATCCATTGCAACCATTAATGAAACCATTAGGACCTGGCCACATCGAAAGTTTTTTCTTGTGATTATTTGATAACAAACCTCTCTTTCAATGTATTCCTCATGGGAAACTGAAAAAGCGGTAAAAAGCTACCTAGCCGCTTTCTGTTTTTTTTTTGTTTCCCGTAAGGAATACATTGGAAGAAAGGTTTGTTAGGAAATAAAAGCAAGAAAAAGATTCAAATATGGCCAGGCCCTTAAATATGTTAGTTTACTCGAAGACAACTTACCTAGAATAAAAAATAGGTATACATTATGATTATACGGTGGGTTGTATACAAATGTAGTATATGTTATTTGGTATACCTATATAGTATACGAATCGATGATTCGTATACCTATATAGTACAGGAATCTGAATCTCTTATATACCTATATAGTATACGGATCAGTGATAACGTGTTGACGTTAACATGATTAACGGGCCGAATGTTCTCAACCCAAATAAACATCAACAGACTTCTAAGTGCAACAAATTAATTATGAAACATTTATATGTTTTGCAGAAATCAAGTCGTTTCTCCACCGTTGAAGAGGATAACAACTCTTCGTTCCGTGATGTCAACTCGAAACTGGGAAGAATGGCATAAGCTATATGAAACCAACGCAATGCACTTTTAATGTTTATAGTCTTCTCTCAACGGGAAAGAATAAAGTTTATCATAGAATCTATAGAGTCTACTGTTAACAAATGTATATAAATGCAAAAAACATGTTTTATAGCAAAAGTCCTCTTTCCCATCTACTGCAGGCGCGGTTCCTAAACATATTGAACCGGTGGACACACATGGTATAAACTATGAGTGTCTGAAAATCGGGTTCTCTAATGTATTTATTATAGCAAACCCAAAAACGTTTTTTTTTTAAACGCAGCGAGCGTTAAGGTGCATTTTGAGTATTTGACCAGGAAAACCTTTGAAAGACAGGGTTTGTTTGAGAAAATGCTCGATTAAGCTTTCGCTGTTGCCAGGCTATAAGAGCCCAACAGAGACGCAAAGATAAGATAAAAGGGCGCCTCCTCTAAATCCGTGCCTGCCTGTTGTAAATAATAACTGTATTGATAGTGCTAGTTTTATTTCTACATGTTGCTATGAGTAATTACAGTTATATTTGTATTAATTATTGTATATGTGATTGTTTTTACTCTACGACTTTTCCGTTTTCTATATTATTTATATTTGTTTAGGTTTTTGGTTTTAACCGAGATATCTAGTTGTTATTGATTTCGATGATAGGTTGTTGATTATGTATATAAATTGTTGATTATCAGAAAAAAATGCAATCAAATGTGTATTGAAAAAATATCTTTCTTATTAACTATCTTATAGATTTTTATTGCAAATAAGATAAACAATGGTCAGCTGCTGATTTAGTTTTCATTTTATATTATTGAAAAAAGAATAAAAACATTTGTAAACAGATGGTTTTGTTTCATTTTATCAGGAGTACCCAGCATTTTATTCTGTAAAATTCGTATTTAACTTTCCCACCTGGGAACATGTCTACCTGTCTCCCAGTGTTCATTAGCTCTATTTTCTCTAAATTCATATCTTAAAAATAGTTCTCAAGTCTTTAATATTCTAAGTGTGTGGGGAGTTATAAAGTCGTTTCCGAAAATTATCACCTAGGCTCGCAGCAGGTTAGTTTTAAAACATTAACCGCTCTGAGCGGTTACTATTTTCAAACTAACCCTTCCTGCAACGAGGTCGGACTATGCAGAGAATGTTAACAGTATGAACGTTAAGAGCATGAATGTGCGATGTGTGAATTATTTAGTTAAAGAACACACTCAGCAATTGTTTTTCATTAGGCTTAACTTTTGTGTGCGTGACGTTGAAAACAAAACCTAGGACCACATGAAGTCTTCAACGTCGATGTCCCTTTGTACTCATATGATCTATGGCTTCAAATAAGAATGTGCTCCCGACGCCAGGAACATCATGCAGGGTGGATAGGAGCATATACATGGTCGTTGTCATGTGGTTGCGTGATATTTCGAGACGTCGTTTTCTCTAATATAAAAACGTCAAACCTTTTTAATGCGATAATCAATCTTGGGATATTGCTCTTATCACTGAATGGAAATTCAATTTAATTCAAGAAAATCATACCACTTAAGTTCTTATAATAAATATGAGCTTGAAGCAGTCTGTGCCAAAATAAAAGAAATTATTACATGGTCAGGGTGCAACGCTTAAAGAAATGATAAGGAAAAGCTATGATGCACTATTTCTGTGTATTGCACCCGGACTTCTTTCCGATTGCACTTCCGAAATCAAATTTTCATAGTAAAACAATATAAACATGAATTAATTTTTGAATAATTAATTTCACATATATTGTTTTCTTATCCTAGATGATTTATAAGCGTAACATTTTATAATCCACCCTGATTGTCAATATTGTTAAACATATTATATTATCGCCCACTATGACATGGCAAAAATTAACTATTTTTCGGTAACGATTTTCTTTGTTATTCCATGTAATAAATGGAATACTATATTCAGATTCAATTTTGTTAGGTGTTTATTGCACTCAGGGGTCAAATTGGATGCACTCAGCCTTCGGCTTTGATGCATCCAATTTTTACCCCTTCGTGCAATAAACACATAACAATATTGAACCTTCATAAGGTATTCCCATAATACAAAACAAATATGAATGAATCTTCATTATATTTTACGCAAATTTGCAAATGAAGAACTATATCCTTATTTTATCATTTTCTGAATGAAAATGAAACTAAACGTTTTCGTCATGATTTTATGTTATGCTTGGATT
This sequence comes from Hydroides elegans, assembly GCA_001703475.1. Taxonomy (NCBI): domain Eukaryota; kingdom Metazoa; phylum Annelida; class Polychaeta; order Sabellida; family Serpulidae; genus Hydroides; species Hydroides elegans. The sequence continues at coordinate 9,938 of LQRL01159739.1, forward strand.
ATCAATATTTAATCCCTAGAATTCTATAGATTTATATTTGACGTTTCGATTCATCAATAACATGCAAAATTCAACGATTCGACAATTTTCCTATATGCCCCTTTTTATTATATTTCAATGTAATTTGTCGGTGTTTGTGTTTTTTTTTTAATTTTTAATTAAAGTTTATAAGATAGTTAAGTTACTATTGTGTCATAGACCTTGATTAATTTAATAGGTTGTTAACTGATTGTCAGGGGTTATATTATTGTGAATCATGCAGCATAGCAAATGTGATATCAGATATCATAGCAACACACTTTTTTTCTATAGTCTGCCTAGCTTTATAAGGCCCGCGACTATGAAAAGAGGAAACATATTTACTTGACGATTACATACTGCATATAAAAATATTGATATATTATGTTGTGGTTCAAATAAAATTGGCAAACTATTATTTGCTATTTTTAAAGATGGCGTTTGCCTACCCCATGTTTGATCAGGATACTGTTATTCCTATCGGATCATACATGTATATATACGATGCTAACTGCCATACCAGCCCTGTGAACTACAATGTTTCTCAATTTTGTCGTACATTTGCGTCTGATTCTTATAGAACTGCGCATGTGAACACGTTTACTGCACAATTGGATAAATTGATGCATGTAAGCAGATGGGATCCAAGGTACATGCATATATACACTGGTATAGACACGATTATTGGACGATTAATGTCAGAATTGGCAACTATGAATTCAGTTTTTAACGATGCGAAGATTCGCCATACAGGAAGTATTGCGTCGAACGTTAAGGTTGGTCTACCACACGAGGCGGATTATGTATGTGAACTACCGCAAGCCTACGAATTAGGCTTTCACCAATGCCCTGACCTATTTGGTAAGGAGCGCGAAATGCTTAAACGCTTTTGTGAAATGGTTGAATGGATTATCAACCATAAGGCCTCAACCTTGACCAAGGACTTATGTCTCTTCAAAATACATGGTGCTAAAAGCCATAAAACGTTTAAAGGAGTATGTCTTTACTTGCAGTGCAAATCAAACGAACTACTTCACATGAATGTAGGTGTTACGGTGGATTTGGTGTTTGTTTTTGTGCTCCAAGGGACATATTCAACCCTCACCTCGTCGGCTGCGTCGTTTTTACCCTGTGGTCTTCAAACATACGCGCAAAGAGGAATGCTGCATCGACTACTGGGAAAACCGCTGGGTTGTGACACTGGATTGATTGAAAACGAAATTGTGGCTGGTTTACCGGAGAGCAAACAAAGGGGATTTCGAGTGGCGAAATTCATGTTACAAAATTATACTCTCAATCCAATTGGGGATTATAGCTTCGATAATCCTGGCAGCGTATTACAACTGGATCCCTCAACTCGTTTGGGATTGTACGGATACAAACCAGCCGTATCAAGCTACAAGCTACGCATCGTTTTGCTTCTTCTGTTGCAGCATGTTCGTGGAAGGCCTGAGGAGAATATGCTCAACGACGGGGTGCTTGCTATCTGTTTACTTGACATGCTCAATAAATTCGCAAACACAAACAAAAATGGATTAGAAATACACCATCCCTTCTTCGCAGATAGGCCATCGCATGCTGGTCAATTTGCCGGGAAATTCCATATTGACAAACTGATCAATTATTTTTTCGAAAGACATCCTCAGGAGTTCAGTTTGATGAATCACGAACATGCATTACGTGTGTTCCATGGTAAAGCTTATGACTAATTAAATCATGATTGTGACGTCATTCAATAGGTTTCCTTTGATCTTCGCGGGATATTATTCCCCATGAAACGCCTGCCCCCGCATCAATAATTCCCGGTTTTCTCCCTGAATAATGTGTCACATTGCTTGATTCATGAGTGACACGACCTTCTCAATCAAAGAGAAATTAGTGTCAATAAGGACTCAAGTTATGTTACGAAGGACACATTACTTCCCATTCATAGTGTAACAGTCTGGCCACATCAGAGGCGAATCTAAAATTGAAATTCAACAAGTTTCATTTCTTTTCAGCTTGCTATAACAAGAGATAAACTCTGTGAAAAAAATGTTTAGTGGACCCACCTGTAACGTTTTGCCAATAGGCGATACTTGTTGGCTCCTTAGATAAATACATTTCAAACTCGGAATTGAAAAGTTTAGTTCGTTCACATTAAAACGGTATATTTATATCGTTGCATAAAATGTAAAAATGCTGTTCAAAGTCTATATGAGTATCAGTATTATACTTGATAGATTTACAGATAAAATTGCATCTTTTAGCACCTGCAATGGCAGAAATTAGGCTTTTGTATTTCATTATGTTTTGAGGAATTCCATATTTGATATGTAGATCAGTAAAGGATACAATATCAGTATCTGAATCTAATAGTTGGGTCTCAAACGTAACCAATTTGGTATTGAATTAGATTATGCGAGCAATAAAAGAAAGGTTTGATCATCAATTTATTTACATTGATTATAATTACAAATATTATTATGATTTTTATTGCTAATGAGATTATTATGTATATAACTATAGTTTATTATTAGTAAATATATGTCCCTAGTAATTACGTTCAACCGCTTTAACTTCAAAGAATAAAATAATTATAGATGTATTCTATTATGCTGAGTAAATATGTGTGTTGATCAAAGCATTAAATCATAACGCAAAATCATAATTAAGGGTAATATATTCCTGTTTATATCTTATTATTGGTCGACAATAAGGTATCAATTTAATTGGAAAAAATATGTTATATATGATTAAAGACATTAAAGTCGTCAGGTTTAGAAACAATAATTATTTTGAATGACAAGAATATAAACATGTAAAACCACTTTGCGATTGTTCGGGTAAAGTAGACCAGTGTATCTGGAATTCGCGGGAATCTATAATTCGCGGATACGTGTTTCTCGAGAATTATTCATATTAAGAAACAACTTATACATAGGAAAACATTGAGAAACCAGTTTTCTATCACACTTAAGTCAAACCACGATCACAGTCTCAAGTTATTCGCAAAAAAACACGTGTCCGCGAATTATAGATTCCCGCGAATTCCAGATCCGCCATTCTAACGATCGAATAGGCTTGCTATCTCCATGAACACACTATTCCTCGCCTTTATGTTTCAAAATAAATGTTATGAAATTGTCTTAGAATTTATATAAACTTAGAACTCATGATAGTTTTGGGCTAAAATTTGGTGAAGTGTGGCTTTAATTATAATGAAGTTAGCATGGAAATATTAAGGCTTGCAATGTTGTTATCACAAGCTATATGCAGGCGCGGATTTAGAGGGGGGCGCACCCGGCGCACGCCCCCCTGTTTGGCCTTATATGTAAGACAAAAAAATAAAGTTGCGCCCCCCGGTTCAGTCTGATAATTTACACTGTTTGCGCCCCCGGGTTCAACATTTTCTGGATCCGCGCCTGATATAGACTCTATATGCTCTAGCTAAATATCCTTAATCACAGAAGCGATTTGTGTAGTTTTGTAAAGGATTCTGTCAACATTTTATGAAGTGTGTAGATTATTTTTGATATAATAAAAAGCCAATTATTTATAAGCACACTGTGTGTTTTCAGTCAAAACACAACCCCATATGCTTCTTTGAAAACGAAACCTCCAAAATAGATACATTATTTGTTAAAATGTAATTATATTAACGTTCAGATGCAAAAGCCCCTTGTACATGTATAGACTTGTAGATATCAGGTTTCTTTCAAAACATGTGAAGCCTGTACATATTCAAGGATTGGTATTTAGGGCATTAGTGGGGCTTAGATTATGAATTTATTTTATTTTAGTTTTAAGTTTGAATTTAAGTTCGAAAAATGATAACAATAACAGTTGTATGTTTTTTTCACTTTCTGGAATCAAAAGAGGACTTCCATGCCTATTCTGTAAAAAAAGAAGTGCAAATCCTTTCTTAGCGATACATATCGAATTGAATTCTAATAATTCATGCATCGTTAATCAAATAAAAAGCCAAAATAAAAGCATACATTTCACAAGGATTGCATTCCATTTTAGAAATTTATGGAACAATGTATGTCAGGCGCTGATCAAGAAAATCTTGAACCGCCCCTTTTATCCAAGCCGTATGAGAAATGTAACGTGAGGTCAACTTGAGGTCATATTGAGGTTATTTTTTTTCACGTGACAATTCCTTTAAAATCATACTTAATTGACTAAGCACATTTTTTTACACGGAGTGCTTCATTTGATTTTTAAGCATGTGTATTTTTGCTACCATCAATTGTTACTTTAACCCTAAACACCGTCAAGTATAACTTATTGAATATAAATAAATAATAAATTATCAACTCTGTTATGTTCTGTTTAAATGACAGCAAGGAGGATTTCCCACCAGATTATATATTTTACAGAATAAATGGCTTCATACAACCGTTATTGTTATCTTATTGCTATCAAGTATTATTTTCAACCTAAGATATCAACTCTTTTATGTTCTGTTAAAATGATAGCAAGGAGGATTATATATTTTACAGATTAAATGGCTTGGTGCTCCTGTCAGTACTCGTTTTTCTTTATATTCATCCGACACGCAACCCCATGCATGTTTATCCGAAAACGAAACTTATACAAAATAAAACATTTTTCTCAGAAAATTAAATTTGGGTCAAGTCGATTTGCATAATAAATGAAAGGGGTTTTGCCCTTTTCAATTGATTTATTGTGTTATCTTATAATTTCGCAGTTATAAATATACAAATGATGCAATAAATGTTGTTTGTTATAAACTATTTGGTGTTTTGTTTTGTGTTTTATGCTACTACGAACTCGTTTTATGTTGAATTTTGTCAAAACACATGCAGAATATATTATAATGGATATATTTGAATAAAATTTGTTAAATAAGTTTTCTTTACTTGATATGCATAACTGAGAATTAAGTAACTGTAGGTAGAATCAATAACATGAAAAAGAGTAACTGTAAAAGATGGACGGAGTGCTATAGGTAGTGGGGTCTGGTTTTTGAAATCAATATTTTAATTCTTTTAGCATTGTCATTTTTATCAAAAATAACACTCGACACGCCTTTACCATAAATATTTTTTAATCATATACATTTCGCAAAATACACCGCAAAATATTGCGGTATTCACTTTCATTTTATTGGAACCCTAAAACTGACGTTCTTCAAGCGAGAAATACTGACCGATGGAAAACACAGTCTCGTACCTCATAATTCTAATGTCTTTATGCATATGATAGGGATTAAAATTGTGTCATTTTAAATCCCGAAATTGGACCCAAACACATAATATCTTAAATAAGTAGTTAAGCCTTAATATACAATATTTAGTTGTGATAAGAAAATAAGTTTACATATTGTAACTCTATATAACACTTTAGTATAACATTGCCGTTTTGGCGTGAACAAAATAAACTATTGTGGTAACCGTCTAGCATCATGTTCTGAAATTGCTATTTATTAAAGATATTGCTGGATTATAATTTATGCGAATTTTGCTGCAAGTGCAAACAAATATATGTCGATGGTCGGTGTTCGGGCAGCATAAAATATTAATGAAACGACCTGTTTGTGAACGACATAATGATTGTTTTGTCCTTTGAGAAAATTATGTATTGTGGGTTGTTATACATGTAGATATAAGGAATAATAATGAAAGCAGGTTGTACCATAAGATTTGGCATCGGAAATTATTTAGTCCGAGGTTATGATCTTATTTGCCTTTATGAACAAGGGAAACTAGGCAAAACATATATTCCTGAAGTCTATTTAGTTCACTCGATTGTACAGAGATCCCTAGCTCGGCTACTATTTCTGAACGAAATTGTTCTTTTGTTGCGCTTTGCTAAATCTAATTTGACAAATTCTATTATTCCTTTTTATTTATATTTTCATATTTAGACTCTAAACTGTTGTTGCAATTGATTAAAACTTACTCCGCTCATAAAGTTTATTGATGAACTCAATTTCGTAGAATCTATTCGAAACTATGCAATTAAATGTAACGAATAACTAAGTTTGGTTATCCTCAATTTTGCATTGGAAATATGCCAAATCCCTATGATGTCATTTACAAAAACTCCAAGACTCTTCACCACAGGCTATAACCCCATGTATGTGAAACACACCAAACGACACATTTGCCAAAATGTTGTAAAAATAAACTAAAACTACTTTACAAATAGGAACAAAAGCTTAACGAGTATTTCTGAGCATAAAAAAATGACCCACAAATGTCCACTTTTTCCAAGCCAATTGAGATGTTCTTTATTTTCTCGCCAGCTTTGAACAAAAATTCTAAATGTTGAATAGTACAAGATTACCTTACTTAATAAAGCAGATTTAAAATACCATTACAAGCAGTTTATATTCGTTTAAAAATATCTTTTCCCATAAATCCATATAATCAATTTAAGAAATGAGCAAAAAAAGGTGTCTCTCAATTCTCCTAACTATATCGTATTATCTAAACATTGCACCTGGGATTCGCAGGGAACATGTTTGTGTTGTATCGCTCTTAAGGTGTTCTTCGTATAAAAGTGATTATGCAAACTATTTACAACTTCCCTTCATAAATATTCCTTCATAGAAATAATGAAGGAATACACACATCTTATGCATTATCTGTAAAAAGGATGGTCTGATTTTAACAAATAATGCTTTTAAATTTGGCAGTTTCGTTTCTTAGGAAACTATGAGGTAATGCAGTTGGATTAAATGAAAATAAAACTGAAAATAGACTCATGCGTTGTGTACAATAACATGATGACACGCATTCGGATAGTCACTTTTATATCATTTCGCTTTCAGTTTTTATGCTTGATAATGAAAATAATATGAAAAAAAAGACATAAAATTATTGTGTTGGTGATACCGGGGTAGTTCTTTATTGGCGATGAAATTATATATTTTTTGGTTTACCCTCAGAAAATTGAGATTTCACTTGCCATTCATGAGATGAGATATTATTTAGCCGCGTTCACGCAAAACTTAAAGCTGGAAAATAATGCCAAAAAAGCCCGATTTTTGCGTAAACAGAAATGAAACTTGCTATGTTTCTATTTAAAAAAGTGGTTTTCGAGCTTTTGGTTTTCGGGCTTCAATTTTCTGTTATTTCTTTTGTTTGCATGAATGCGGTCTAACTTTTAAAATATTGCCGAGTAATATTGAAAATAAATACACTATTGCGATATTGCCTCGATAATGCCTCTGTCATATGACAAAATACAATAATTTTCAAGTAATAACCGAGGTGCGCTACGCGTGCTGTTGCATCATAAGGTGTTTTACAGAAATTTCAAACGGGCTTTGAAATTTTGTGAAATTACCTTCTATCTTAGAGAAGGAACACTTTTTTATATTTTCGAATAAACAATGAAAATAATTCATTTGCAATTGATTTGAATTAATTCATGAATTAACATATTTATACCTATGTTTTCTTACATTATTGGTTATTTAAGAAAGCGTTAAAGAAAATCAAAGACATTTTAAAAGTCTTTTATTGATATTTCTTAAATTTATTTCATGATTTCTTTCATCTTTCAGTTGAATATAAGTGGTATTTTCAACTGTTGGAATCAAACTGTTGAAATATATCTCATACAGACCCGTCTAGACCTTCCGATTGCATAAAATATACTATATTTTGTCATTAGTGAACATATATAGCAAATTGCCACTAGTAAAAATATATGACATATTTTGAGTTATAACTTTACCAGTCATACTGGTATTTTAGAACTATTTAATGAGTTGATACTCAAGAGTGACATGACACAGTTGACCCTTAACTTGATGTGTGCAAGGGCCTGGCCACACGGGAAGCTTCTTCGAGCCAAGTTAGTAAACAGGTGGTTCGGGGAATTTATAAGTTAGTTAGCAGGTGCCGGATGTGACGTCATCGCGGCCGGCGTACTGCGTTACGTCGTCAACGTCTTAGTTGGACCTTTGAATGCTGTGGAATAAATACGTAAATTTAGAATTAGTGTTTCTATTTGCGTGTTTCCTACAGTTAAGGGTCCAATCATAGCCAAAATAATATACACAATTACATACAAAATACAGATAACGATTATCATCACATTGGTGGCAGCAATTGGGCTTTGCTGGCTCAATTTTTGAAGATTTTTGATAGGAATCGTGGGTTCGTATGTCTTATAATGTTTCTAATAACAATCTTGAGAGGGGAATGAGGTTGAGATCTCGTGTCTTAGCTTCACCCTTTTCTGGGAATAGGTATAATCTGGGGGTTCAACAGCCTCCAGCATTGGCTGTGAATAACAGTCAATATCAAGTGAGTGCTAGCCATTCATTTGATTCTCCTGTTGCTCGTCAACAAGGGGAAGGTATGGGGAATGTTAATGCATTTTCCTTGCCTAATAGGAATCTATCGAAGGAATTCGAAAGAATTTCTCCCGTTGTACGACCTAAGTCGGTAGCCTTAGTTTCTAACGAACGAATTGAGGCTAGTGTTTCTAATGGTAAAACATTGGAAACATCAGGCGGTTCCGTAAGTAATGAGGATCGTTTGGCAAGTCTAGAGAAAAGGCTTACCATCTTTCAGCAAATGTTGGAAGATAGTCCTGATTTTGCCCAAATGTACATGGACAGAACCAGGAAGACTGAGGATGAACATTTATCCCAGGGTAAGTCAAAGGAGCAAAACTCCTTTGCTTACAGCCTTCCTTATCCACCTAATATGGATAGGAGGTTACACACGAAAGTTACAAGAGATGAAACTACGTCTCTAAGCAAATCGAATGAAAAACGTTCGTTTGTTTATCCCGGAAGTGAGCCTTCGTGTCATGTTCAACAACATGAAATTCCACATCCCGGAAATCATCCCGGAAACCGTAATTTTACTACAAATTCATGGGAAACGGATTTTGTACATGAAAATGTGCAAAATGGTAATCAAAAATATTTTGATTATCAAAATAGAATAAATCCATCTGGAATGTATGAAAATACAAGACAGTTGGGAAATAATTTCTATGGTCGACAGGGGAATAATGGAAATTATCCTCATGTTAATCAAAGAGATGCAGGATTTCATGACTATAATAGTCAACACCGTAGGAGTTTCGAAAGAGTTCCTAGGGAGGAGATGACTTATCAGCAAAATCAACATCGATTTCAAGATAACCATCGTGGTATGCGTAATGAAAACCGTGTACCACACCTAGAAAATAACAGAGTTTCTAGGGAGGA
>LQRL01159741.1:4754-23432 GCA_001703475.1 Hydroides elegans
TTTTGTGTTTAATATGAATCATGTTGATAAAAATACTGCAATATATATGAACAAGACATGAACTGCAGTTACCATCGTATCGTATCAAAAATTATACATATGTATGATTCAATAAATTTTAAATATCATCCTCATTAAATATCACCTACTTTGAATAAACCAAATTCACAATATCATTTGTAGCACCAATAAATCAAATCAGACCTCATACAGATCGCTATTTTCTGTGTACAAGGCATCAGCTGGAATATCCAACAGCCATTCTCTTTCTCCACTCCCTACCGTCACCTCAGCACCAGCAATACTGACAAACGTCGACGATGTAGCCTTTAGCAGTAGTATAATAGTCGTGAATACGGTCCCGCCCACTCCCGGCTGCACAACAAGCACTTGCGTGGTACCAATGAGATTGGAATCCGCAACCATTTCTACAGTTATAACGATGCGACTCAGGTGTTCGTCAATGGTGAAATTAAATTGACCTTCGTCATTGGTCAAATCGACCAGGGATCCGTCGAACCAGATTTCGGCGCCCACAACGGGGTCGTTGGTGTTTCGGACTATGCCTTCGCCGCGGATATGGGTTCGAACTGCGAGGCAGGGTCTAAGGGAAACAAAAAATAAAAATAATTTGAAAAAAAAACATATTTATAGTGCGGGCAAAAATGTAAATGACTTCTGCTCCTAGTCCTTCGTGGGGAGGCTTGATCAAAAGGAAATAATAAAAAAATGAAATGATATCAATAGATAACAAGAGTTATATTCAGGTGTTCGTCGAGGGTGAAATTGAATCGACATTCGTCATCCGTTAAATCGACCAGAGAAAAGTCGAACCAGATTTCGGCGAACGAACTATGACCTTGCCGCGAATGTCGGTTCGAATTGGCAGGCAGGGTCTAAGGGATAGCAAGAATTGAAAGTTAAAAGATAAATGCCTTTTAAAATTGTAATTTCATGTGTTCATTTTCGTATCGGCAGGTAGGGTCTGAGGAAAGTAAATTAATTAAACACAGTATTAGACAAAGAGCTTTATTTTATTAGTTAATTAACAAACTATTACTATGTCGAATTTCATAATGTGTTAATTAGTGTACAATATATCATATAAAATACTATCCCTGTGTCATTATGAATGACGCATGGATAGTATTTTTTCTAGCAATATGGTTCCTCATAAACAATGGGAAAATCCCCTTTTGTATGTAATTAACATTCTAGCATTATTATTAGATCGATACCAAAATTAAAAAACAACTAAAGCCTAATTTATCATGTTCATATTGTTTTTTCTTCTAATGTCATATTTTCTGAATATCAAATCGGTACACGCCGTTTATGCACCATCTCAGCAAGAATCCCCATCTCCGTACGTTCTTTTTATATATTTAAAACAAAAATAAATAAAACAATATTTAGACCAAGAAAATTCAAGTACATAGAGTTTTAGTTGAGTTATATAGCTTACCTGCATCATATATAACCCGTTTTAAACCATTCTACCTGTTCCATATAATTACCTGCATCCGCATGCCGTTATCACATTCATCACCGGCGACAAATCCCCACAGTCAACTTTCACCGTTGCATACTCGGTGGGTCCACAACAATAGCTGTCGTCGCCAGCACACTGCCCATTGTTGGCATCAAGGCCCCTACATGCTGACTCGAGGCATTTACCAACATCGAAATCTGTTCGGCCATCATGCATACAACCGGGTGGGAGATCTTTGAAGAATGTTTGGGGTGTGGGGATGCAGAAATCATCTCGAGAGGCTATATGTGAAAATGATAAAAAATAGATGGAGATCGGCATAATATCAATGCAACCGGATGTTAGAGTTTTGGTTTAATATTTAGGTTTATTATACGTGTTTTTATGCGGCCAGATAGACAAAAGAGAGGTAAAGACACGTGTTATGAATAACATGGAAGTTGTAATAAAATAACTATTTTATGAACGGCTGTTAGTTCTTTAATTGTGCATAAACTGTAGTAAATTATAATTGCTTGAAGAAGCACCGGTTCAATTATTTGCAGCAGTGTATTATACTTTGTAAACTGAAAAGTTGCATATGTTTGGTTCTAATGGCATCATTTTTAAAAGTACAAACAGTTTCTCATTTTTACCAGTTGTAGCAGGCAAAATACTTATGAAAACTGTTTTTGCTTAACTCTGTATTCTTTCGAGATAAACACGTGTTTCGATTCACCAATTCGTCTTAACCGAATTCGTTTTATCAACCGCTTGATATTCTCTTTATTTATTCAGTCTTCGCTTAAGGTCAAATAAGCAATACTACAAATCAAACCACGTACGTTTCACATTGAGCAGAGCTTGCGTCGATGAAATTGCACTGTATTCATTGGTTGCTCGGCATTGGTAGATTCCCGAATCGGCTTCGGTCAAGGACGCGAGTTCAAGGACACTTTGACCTTCATTGTCTTCGTCAAATAGGACAAGGTCACCGTCCTTCATCCTGTGATGATTAAAATAATATGGAAAATATAAATATAATTTAAAACAAATATATGTTTACATGTTTGGTATTGTATTATATGTGTTGACTGTCTCACATTATAAATGCATCGTATTAACAAAAAAAGCTGTATTTAATTTATAGTGTCTATATAATTAACTTATGGTATGTTGCGAGATATACACTCTAACTGGCGATTGGTATGTTATGGGCTGTGTATCACTAAACGAGAAGTATAATGTATAATTAAGAAACTGAGTGGACGCAAACCGGATCGGCATTATATATAATAGCTAGTCAGCCAACGTTGTAACTTACGAAAGTTCCATTTAATTAAAAAAATACTAACCATTCATAATAACTGGGTGGCGGAGTACCCGATATCTGACAACACAGAGTCACATTCTCTCCTACCAGTCGCATCTTGCTGACAGGGTTGCGCCGTGTTGCTAAGGACTCTGTGAGGCATATTGGAAATATTTGCTTAGATACATGAGTTTAAAATGATCAAGAATGACTTTTGAATGGAAACATACCATGCATATAAGACAAACATATACTTAAATATACGTATCCTTTGGATGAAGTAACTGGAAAATTGCGGATTCCATAAACAAATTACACGACTATACACATTCTTTTGTTAGGAAAGCATGTAGAATTTATCAATTTCCGAAAACAAATTTTGTAAAAGCAGAGCTAGGAGTCGCCTAGATACGTGCTAATGTTGCTCAATTATTTGGTACTCCTTTGGTTATACGTGATGGTCTTCATTCATTACTAAATACTCGAATACAAATCGCCATCCATGAGTCTAATTGTCATAGACTAGTTATTTTTACCTTTTAAAATCAATTAAAGTATATTAATCACTAAGGTGAACATTTACTTTCTTACCTATTCTATGCATGCGTTTAATCCCCGTCGCTTCAGCGGCCGTAATAGTGAAACTGAGGAAACCATCTTTGCTGAAGACAAGTTCTACGTCATCGCAAAGGTCATTCAGATTGAACCTGAGAGACAAAAAGCGACTTTAGAATCGAGAGGTCTGACACATATCTTTCAAACGACAACACATAACCCCGTTTACCCTGTTTAATATGTTACACACATATTAGTGGCCTTTTTCTATCAATATCTTTAAGCGTACATAGTTCAGCATAATTGTTCTTATATGTTAATCAAATATATGATTTACGTTTAATATAAGGAGTAAATCAAACACACTAAGCCAGCACAATATCGTTAAGGAGGAGTCAGTTTATATATAATATATTTAACTAAAAAGCCATGTTTCATAAGTCGTCTTCCTATTCCGATGATATATATCTTATCAATGTACTTGTATGTGTTTCATGTTGATTCACTTACTTTCCCTTCACATCCGTCGTTGCGATCGGTGTCTCGGGATCTCGAACCGGTGCGATGTTAACATCCGGCAATATAAGATTACTTCCGCTTTTGTATACCCAGCCAGCAGTCAGTGCTCCTGTGCATTCGCAATGGGTGCACTCAGCGTTGAGGGTACCCGGTGGACATTGAACGGAACAGTCTGAGAAGAAGAATAACAATATCAATCATCAGCGGGTGCACGCTAGTTCATGCACTGGTTATTATCTTATTATAGACTTATAGCCTTATAGACATGTATTCTTACTGTTTTTTCGCTTCTTTTCGCTTAACGACATTTTCAAAAGCGCAGACGCATGTGTTCATACTTGTTTAAATATGAATGACATTTACTTTGCACTGCATGAACGTCTTTATTACGTCAAAATACCACGTGACGTTGCCGTAATTCTCTTTCTGCGCCCTTTTCCAAAGATATGACAGTGCTGAAATCATTTGTAACGTCGTCTCAAAGTAAAGGTCATACCGATTTGGCTAATAGTAGATGAAACTGACCTGCACACGGATGTGTATTGCACACTTCTTCCTGCATGGGTTCTCCGGCGCACGTGGCATCTGGATCGTGTTCACAAACACGTGTGCGCAGACGCGTGCCGCCGCCGTTTCCGCTGTCGCAGAGATGCGAACATGTGGTCCATTGTGCCCAATAGGTCCAAGTGCCGACTTTAAGAAAATAAACAAATAAACAAATATATCAAATATATATATAAATAAATCATATTAAAGGCGCGCGCAGTTCTTTGTTCCTAATGTGTCCATGTTTCAAATAAATAGACCAAAAAAGGGAATGAGGTAACATCGCATTTGGTATTAGTATTATTGTTTATAAGAATGCGAAAGCCAAACAGCGGTAAATGTAAGCATCGTATGTAATTTTTCGTCGTTTATTTTAATCAATACATTTTTTCGCGCTCAGTTGTTAAACATAAACATCAACAATAATTGCGTATTATCATTGTGCTATGATGAATCTATTATAACTCAGCTACCATCGTGCAGTGATATCCTAGATGTATGGAACTCCTGTTAAGTATTTTCATTACACCTCAACGGGGAAAAGCTGCTTATTGCACACGTTTGCCTGCGTGTCGATTCCTAACAAAGATCCATTTTAATAAGTTTGCACACGTATATACAACCAAGTAGTCTTAAACTTCAATAAATAACATACCTGAATGTGGACCTGCTCTCTTGTTGCCGAATCATGCCTATCACAATACATACGGGTTTCGTATAACGTTATCATTTAGACTGTTATAACTGAACGTGGACATGGTGTGTTATTGCACATACTCTGCTGTGTACCGATTCCTAAACACGTGCCCGGAACATCACATGTACGCGTGCGCTCCTGGATGCCTCCGCCACATAAGACACCGCACGCTCCGTACGGTTCCCAATCATTCCATGTGCCTGTGGTTCAATACAAGATAATTGTGGAATATTAACATATATACCATATGAAACAACACGACATTTTTAAAAGAATCAGTTAATCTGTGTACTCTGTCTGGGCGAACCTAAGTGCATGTTGATTTGACCTGGCCATATGGGACACTAAAAGTGCCATAACGTTCCCAAGGGTTCACCCATATAATACGAATAGATACATGTGAAGGTATGTAGCGATTAATGTAGCATCTTTTAATCATTTTGCAAAAAACTGCAACAAATATATAATGTGTTGATAGCATTGTGCTATTGAAGTTACATTATTCTAATCACCCTCTACTGAAAGCGAGGTTTTGGCAATATTATTCGGAAAACGGAGTTACAAAAACGTATTAAAAGTAGAAATTCCAAAACGTTTGAATATAATATCAAAGACAACTATATCTCATTTTATAGAACAAGTAACTGGTACTACATAATAAAATGAACAAAACAATAAAACACAACGCGTTACAAGCTAAAACAAAAAAATATCTGATTTATCAACTGGCCTGTAAACTGATCCAGATATATAACCGGCAACGCTGTCGTGACGTCATCAACAGAGGCTGATGTCACCTGTTGCTGTTGAGTTTGAGTTGTGACGTCAGTCAATGCTCGGGTCGGTGGAGTAGTAGTGGGGACGCTTGCTGGGTTAGTTGAAAGGGATGACGAAGGGAACAAGGTTTGGTCTGGGCTTGGGGCTGTTGTTGTAAAAGCAGTTGTTGGTGTAGTAGTAGTAGTAGTAGTAGTAGTAGTAGTAGTAGTAGTAGTAGTAGCAGCAGCAGTGGTAGTGGTAGTGGTGGAAAATTTGGTAGTAGTAGATGGAGCAGGGATAGTTACTACACCTATAAAATATTGAATTTATAATGTTTAAGAAGATAAATATATTATATAATTATTTTAAGATTAAGATAAAGATTTGATATAATCTGCAAGGAACCTATATTTCAAAAGTGAGAAACTACTCTTATGTGTTCTGATTCTGAAGTTTCTGATTAAAACATAATACGACACACATTGTTTAACCCTTTTGCATCGGTTACTTAAAGGTTACAGAAATTACGTCGCCACGTCATTCTACATCACAAAATATGGCATATATAAAATTAGATAGGCTTTCCAAATGAGTCACATTTTTCTTGTCACTGTTCCTTGTCCCCGATAGATCATTTTCAGAATCAATGTGAATCTAGCCGACAGTATACCTTAAGTATATAACATATACCAACGCTTATATATCCTTGAATACCGCTTAACCCCCTTTCTTGCTTAATCGACCCTACAGTTAACGTACCGTCGTCCGGCAATCCTATGTAAAGAATCTCCAAGATCACTGTGAATCCAGGCAACAATGTGCCTTCCGCTGCAGCCTCAGCAAGAATTGCTTCGATTTGCGCTGCGTTCAATTCAATGTCAAACTCAAGGTCACGCACAATGACCCCTAGACTGCCCTCAAAGAAGGTCACGTCGGACGGTGTACAATTGCAAAGAGGGCGAAGCTGTAAAGGAGAAAAATAAACAATAAATAAAATAATCGAGTTGTTTTTTTAACATCCAAAATATTAGTTGTGACTATTATTGTTGATATTATGGGGCGCTATGATCAATGTGTTGATGAATAATGAGAAAATCGTCGATTTGTTGCGATAACAATAACACCTAGACTGCCCTCGAAAAAGGTAAAGTCGGACAGGGTACAGTTGCAGAGAGGACGAAGCTGAAAATAGAGAAAAATGAAACAAATAACTAAATACATAGATAGCATTTGTTTTTCCGATTTCGGTATCTATAGTGTATATTTTGATCGCAATTGGTGATATGTTTGGAAGTTATGGTCAATGTGTTGATGAATTATGGGACTTGCTTTTTTTAAATAAAGGAGTAAAGAAAACAAATTAAATAGATCACTAAATTTTACTTTTTAGAATAATGATAAATAGGCTAAGGTAAACAATTTTAGTTAGCTCATCCTCAATTAAGGAATATCGAGGTATATATAATCACCAAAACAAAGTGAAATGGCTATAAATTCGATCGTCCTAAACGGTATCCTAATATCCCATGTATTCAGATTTTTTTGTACTTGATAATTTCACAAAATAATGGCAACATGTCAAATGTTCATAAATTAAAATTTGTAATTTAACAATAGTTTAGCCATATGGTGATAATGATGATATGTCTGCTTTCCTGAAAGTATATTTAAACCAAAATCTAATTATCAACGCCCTACTTTTGAAATTATATTATAAATACTGTTGAAATGACGACTAAAACAGTAAATAAAAAAACAATAGTCATTGGGCTTTTTAAATATTACATAGCAGCAAATCAAGTTGCCATTATGTATTTTAAAAAAAAATAATAAAGCCATTACAACAACATGGTGACCGTTAAAAATTCAGTTAAGGAGCAAATCAAATTAAACATCCGATTTATTGAAAATGATATAACCATTATTAGATACAAAACATATGACTGACAGCTTGATTATCATATTTATGGCAATATCGAAATCACATCAATGATCAATGAATGTGGTAGCATATTAGTAAAAAAGGTCGGTGGAAAACCAAATGCGGATTAACCAATACAGAGATTATTTCATTATATGCATCACTTCGCTTCAAAAAAGCATTGACAGTTAAAAGTACTCTCCCGGCAAGATACGTCCTAAGGATGCTCTAAGCACGTAATTTACGCCCGTTTTCAAATGGAAAACAAACATGCTTTGAAACACTGAAATGGGTATTGCTGAGAACATTCGACTCTCAAACAATGTTGATATGATATGATTCAAATTAGTACTAGGGCAAAATGGCATACACACATGTTAACATAGAAAGGTTATTATACAAAGTCATAATTTATACCCGTGTCGTTAAACCAATAATATTTCCGGATTTAAAACGATATATTATGTATATAAAACACAGCTTTACGTGATGCAATGTATCAATTAGCAATGCAACTATGTTGCAATTAACTTTTTATTTTAAGAATGTCGCTCAAAACGTAAAAAATATCCGAAATTGACGATTATAATTTGGAAATCGGATGATTCCCGACTGGGCTTGACCCAGGATAATAAATCAAATCTAATATTTAAACAGAATATATCATTTCAAGTGTTTATTTATACGTTTTATAAGTATTTCAACTTTATAAATGCAAATATCAGATATCACTTATAGACTGCATTGGAGTCATTAAGGTTTTCATCTCTAAATGGGTCCTGATATTTCATAATTGGGCTTGCATTATATTTCATAACATTTAAGTCATTGGGTAAGTCCGAATGTATTCATGTAAATTAAATACATATTTTTTCTATATTTTGATAGTTGACCTACAGGGTCAAATCAGTCTCCCGGAACCAAAAAAAACCTCTCACCAGATATACGAGATGGGATGTTGTTCAGTTGAGAAATACATATTCAAACTTCATATAAAAACATATGACTTTAATTATGAAATGTCTCTCTCATTAATATGTGTATACTTCACAGTTATTAAACTTCAGTTGTATTCTAAATGTATGGTTAATTGTTGTCAAAAGACATGGGGATTCGGTCTTTATCAATATTGATAACACAGTACATAAAACTACACCTTATATGTCAAACCTCAACAATCAATTAGGTCCAAGCAACATTTGACTGATGCCGTATTCAATGATTAATTCAGCATAAATTTTAACTTGATTACCTAACTTATAACATAAATTATCAAATAACTTAAATTAACTTTTTTCGCGAAAGACACGTTCATAAATAAAAAATAAATTATGAGACAAAATTTTACATAGCTTGAAATCAACATGTTAATTAGTGTCTAAATATTACATGATTTATAATATCTATGACTTCTTTCACAGACAAATATAGCAGTAGCACCTAAATTTAAATAATTGAAACATTTCATTGAAGGGATTTCTTCATGCAGTCGTAACCCCACTTAAGCAAATGTAAGAGCTCGAATGTCAATCAAAGTACCATATTATTTAAACAAACTTAGTTAAGCGAGAATAAAATTACATTTTTATTAAGACATAATTTCAAAATGATCAGTTCTCTTTACGAACGATCACGTTGACTTCAATATTGCACAATAATGACACTGGTTGACTTATTATCATATATACATATATAATATTGATTTGCGACGCGGCTTTTATATTTCAGATAAATTCGTTTATGCTTTACATTCAGTGTTTTGATTAGTATACAATTTACGGGATTAAGAGTTCTCTCGTCCTTGCTCTAACATTAACTCTTGCTCTTACATTCAACTCAGTTGGCAAACACATTACCAACTCAAAACTATAAATGAGGGCTCTTATAACCAATGCTTGTCGGCTTTCTCAAATCCACATTGCTTTAAAATCATTATTCAATGCTTGAGTTTGTCAATAAACATGAATTGGGAGTAATGAAACGCATTGTAAACCAATATAAAATATTTAATTTACATTGTATTGGTATTCATTGGACTCGTTCATATACATCACCGCAATTTAACATATTTTAATTTCAAAGACATACGCCTTGAAAACTGCCTCCCTTTTTCCAATTATTTGAAATAGCCCCGGTTGATTTATAGGTGTGTCCATGATTGTTTAAAACAAGAAAGAAAACTAATTATCCCTAGCATGCGGCCTTGATGCGAAGCCCTGTTACATAAGATTTATATCATCTGCTATCTATATTCCAGGTGTCATCTTGAAAAAAAGTAGGTTCATACATGATTTTCATCTTAAATGAAAATCAAAATCAAAGCAAAGAAAAAAAATATTCTCGTTTGATATAATGTATTTTGATGAATGCGATATAATCACAAGGGGTGTAATTTTTGACTTTGATTGAAATTGGGCAATGTTACTTTTACATTAATGTGCTTAAGGTTGATACTTTTTCCTGAAAGTTTGTATGTGAAACGTATACAGTAAATCACTTACAGGTACATGGTACATAAAACATTTAAAACATAGCATTATAATGATTAGTAATGCAGTGATGTACAGTCAGTAATGTACGAGATTACATTATGAACGAAACATGTGTGTTATGTGCTTCAAAAATTATTTGAAAGTGTTTAATATGAAAAGCTGTGTTTGCCAGCCATGTAATATGCCAATTTATTGTCCCAAATTAGAAGGTTAAGGTATATATCAATTTTAATTTGGTCACATTAACTTTAAAATCAGCTTATCGAAAAGCGAGTTTTTTTTCATTTTTATTTCTTTGTCGCAGCTTTGCATCACGAACGTAAACTTGTATGCCAACTTAGGTATAATATTATTTGTTTTAGATTCAATTCGAATCAGAGATACTTCGTTTTTCCGTAGAAAATGTGATACTTCGTTCTTCCATAAACAATATGTTAACATCTTAAACACTGATTTTTTTTGTACTAGACACAATCTTGAAAAGCGTGCAGTGTGGCCCGAGACGATATCTCATAAACATATTTTGTCTCTTCTTTTAAGAATAGGCGAAGCTATTTCTTAAAAATTCATATAGGCGTTATTTACTTTACGCCAGTTTTACCATTTTTCTTTATTTGAAATTCGTTAATGTTCATTAACAATGAAAGGACCTCTGACGAATTGATTTTTCACGTCGTTAACTTTGTCCAAAATTGATGGTAAAAATATACAATAACGCGTGCTGTGTTGCCAGACCCTAAACGCATATAAAGGCGTGAACTGCTTGCATGTCAAACAAGCTCGGATCTCAATTGATTGGACGATACAAAAAACGGCCAATCGCCACCTAAACAATTTACTTAATCAAACTGCCACCCTAAAGGTGCGTTCACCCAAAATGGACCCAAACAAGGCCAAAAGCGTGTTTGTTATGTTTTTATACCATTTTTACCTGATCAAAAATGCGCGTATTGTGTTTGTTTTAATAATGTATTTTTTATTAAGTGAAATTGGAATAAAACATTACACACACGCTTTCGAGCTTTCTTGGACCTGTTTCGTATGAACGCGTCTTCATATTACATTAACCGGTGCTTTTAGGTTCACAATTATCTAAAAGTTGATACAAGGCTAGGTCATATGATACTTACAGCATTGATAACATCATCTCTGAGATCAATGTATTCCTGCGATGTTTGGTCTGCCCACAGCGGATTGAAATCTTCTGCGGCCAGATAAGTGAGAACATATGACGCGGTATCTGACTCTGTATTGATAAAAATGACATTTATTACGATCAAACGTGTATGCTTATAAACTTAGAACAAGGAATGTGTTATCGAATAAGAGCATCTGTTTTTGCATAGAAACAACAGACTTTAATTTCATTTAAATGGATTTTTGTTGCATATATTCACATTTGAAAAATAAAAGAAATATGTATACATTAGATACAGATATTTGATTTTTTTCTCATAACAAATAACAACCTGATAACCACCTGACTAATCGTTGCGCTCTTAAAGTGCTTGTTTTATATAAAAGAAATTATAAGAAAACTATTCATAAAACACGCGGAATTGTAGAGCAGAAGTGCAAATCAGAGCAAAACGTATTCAATGTGGCCAGGCTCTCAAAATAGATATACAAAATGCCATGATTTTATCCACATGTCACCTACCTTTACTACTACCGTCATCGCTGTTTAAACCCAAACCAAGTCCGAATCCAAGCCCAAGCATAACAACAACACCAAATGTAACCACTCCTATGATAATACACTTTCGCGAACCATCGCTACGCCCACTTTGATACGAATCCCGTTGGTAGAGTATATTATTTCTTGTCTTATCCTGATAAAGTACATCTATAAAAAATCAATATAGCAATGATATTGTTTTTTTTCAGCTAGAAGCCCCCTTTGTGCATCAAATTTAATATTTTGATTCTTTCATATTCAAAAATATATATATATTCACTCATATTGGTCCAAAATTCCAAAAAACATTGAAAGTTGAGACAGAAAAAGTTGTATTTATATAATTATATATATTCTGGTCATGTTAAGTTTTATGCAAATGCTTTTTCTGATCATAGTACATTTTATGCCAATGCATTTTAGAAAAAAAAAATCGACTAGATTAGATGCAACATGAATGTAAGATATTATGGAATATAATTCCTAAAACCAAAATCAGACGTTTGTTTCTCCAAACATATTTATGGTGCATTATGGTGCCTCATCGGGTAACCGCCGTAGACAAGGGCACTCGATGCGTACGGTGCATAATTATGGTAACGCTTTGCATCGGTCACGTGTTCTTGCGGCCATGGTAACACTTCCTCCATTATAGCCTTTTCATCTGCATAGCGATCATCTCCTCTATAAGCCGCCATTTTCGTGACTTGTCGATGGGTCGATGTCGCTGGTATAAATATGCCTGATATTTATGAAATATGGAAAATGTTATGGTCAATTGCAAGGCACTATGTTTAGCTTATTTTATGCATAGTGTGTATCGGTCAAACAAGGTTTGCGTGTTTGTTCTTTTATGGCATTTGTCATCAAATTTCGTTTGGTTTGCAGATCAAACGTTTAAGCTTCATTCACCATTTTGTGAGAACTTTTTGATTAAACATTTTAAAGTTATTGAACATAATATTGCACATCATGGTGCTTTTGTTACATAATTTGTACACAAAGACAAGCCTAACATGTAACCTGATGTATTTTGGTATGTTTATTGGTTAATTTTAAATAATAAGTCTGAGTGTAACCTATTTAGACACACATATATATGTGTAGCTTTTATCGCGCTCTAAATGATCGGAATTCAGAAACAGCTTGATGATGATAAGCGATCGTTATCAATAGTGTGCAATATTGAAGTTTACATGCTTGCCCGTCGGTGAAACTGGTGACGGTGAGAAGCTATATATGATATGCCACGTTTGCATATCTAAATTGAGATCTCAAGTTACGTTTTCGCTTTAATTTTCTTCAGTGTTAGCGCCCCTTTAGCATATGTTTGACATCACATTAAAGTCAGATGAGCTTGGAATATTTTTTCCAATATATGTTAGCAGCATTTCCAAGGTATTCAAATCAAAATGTTTAAAACGTTGATAGTTTTTTTAACGCCACGAATATGTTAAATTATATAAATATACATGCTTTATGTGTATATGCATGCATCGCCAAACACATTGACAATAATACACCTTCCATATTATAAATAAAAATGATTATAGTTACTCAAAAAATAATCAAAACAATGAACACGATATAGACGTTCGGAAAAATAGTTATTCATGAAAAATAAATAATAAATAGTTAGAATTAATTTGTTTCACTTTTAGTCAAACAGGTGGTTTTTAACCCAAACAAAAGCTCAAACATGGGGTAGCATTGCGAATTGCAACCGAACATCAATAATTTAATCGGCAAATAAAAGAGAGGCGTTTAGATATATCATTTATATGTTTTTAGTTTGGTTGAGTTTTTCTTCTTTTTGAAAAAAAATATAAAGCAAATTTAGGATTACGTTACAATTAAGGTTCCAAATTGTTGGGCTTTGTATAAAAAAAATAAAGTTCAAAACAATGTTGTTAAATGTTGTCACTTGCCTGATTGTTGTCAAAGTATCCAATTATTAGTTTATTCAAAAATGAAAATTAAATTAATGAATCGGCATTCGCAATGTCACATACATGCATTGATAATATATCTGTATTTACGGTTTTCATTCCAGATATGACAATTATTTTATAAATTGGTAAGATGTATTTAATAAATAAATCAAAATAAATGTTTCATAAGATTTTCATAAATTAACCATTTTCTGCAAATATCAAAATAAAAAACAGCTATTAAGTAATGGCATGTTTTTTCATTCAAACTCAATATTTGATCGAGCAAAATAGGTGTCAAACAAATTGCTTGCTCAATTGTTTTTCTAATGTATTTTTGTAATAACAAAATGAGAAAAATAATAAACACTGCATTAATTTTAATGATCCAAATGTTTTCACTGGTACAAATTTCTTATAAAATATTCTCAAACATTTTAATATACAAATTGTATTTTGAAATGTAGTGACTTCAACGTTAATTAAAGGCATCGCAGTAACAAGGCACAGATTTTATCTCAGTTAACACTTATGCTTGCTTCCCTTCACAATGAAATAAACGTGGGTGGAGTCCTTAAATGAAGGACACCCCATGACACTTTTTAACAAGGAGTTACATTACCTAATTAAGTATCAAAATTACGAACAACAACAAACTAATGGCTTGTAAACATTACAATAATGCACAGAAAATTGAAATGCTTAAATTTAATTGCCTATTTTATTGTAAAACGCTGTTTATCGTACTATTTCAATCAAATAAAATTATTTCACATTTATTCGCATCCTATATTATGAAAACTAAGAATTTAAAAAAAGTATGTTCCTTAAATTGCTGAAATATTCATAAAATGAAATACCTTATCAATTTCTTAAGCCAGCTGGAGCATGGAGGGGTTATATTTTGCTGGGCGCAGCTCGTAATGTGTTCTTTTTTCAAAAGGGCCGTTAACACTGAGATTTCACTATCAATCACAATGTTATTTCAAACTTTCCCTTTTGATTGATTTGCTTCATGTTAATGCTAAAAGGCTAATTTGATCGAACTAACACGTGAACATAACGATGCGGGTATGAAAATAGGGGAAAATGGACTGGCAGAGTGGAAGAGAAAGAGATGCATAAAGAAAGTGAGAGATAGAGAGTATGAGAACGATAAAGATAGATAAAGCAGAGAAATAAAAAGACACGAGTAAGGAAAAGAGAGAGAGTGGACACGGATGCATGCATGGATACGGATGGTTGTTTAACTATATTGAAATAAATCATATATCATATAAGAGTAACATGTATGAATGAAATGGTAGAAATCAAAACTCAACTTTATGAGGGTTTTAATGGCTCGAATTTCGATTCAAATGTTTCTCTGATATAAATGTTGATTGAAAGATAAAACCATTAAGAAAGCAGGTGTGAAGCTTGCATTTGGTCACCAACGATGGACAATAGCTATGAAAATATATTCATAAAAAAACTGAAATTAAGCCTATTGTTGGTATCGAGATATATAGTCTCTCTTTGGTTTGGTTAGAAGTCGCCTAACGCTGAGAAAACTGTTTAATTTGGCTGAGAAAACTTTTTAATTTGGCGGGATTTTAATTTTTCATATTTAATGTGTTACAACGCGTGACGGCTATTAAAGGTCATTAGAAGGGGTGTTATTGAATAACAAGGCATTTCAAATAGCAAACCAGTCACTTCATTTTAAAGAATGGCATGAACAATGTATATAATATATAAGTGACATTATTGCAGACAATCTATCCGTGTTCAGTGTAGGCGACTTAAAGCGAAAATTTAATCTTGAAACAGTAGATGTTGCGACAGTTAATGCGTTGAGTACAATGACACGTAAATGGCTAGCAAACCCATCGAACCGTCAATTTGTGACAAAATCACACACAATCAATTTGATCTGTACTTTTCATAAATATAAACAATTCTTAGTCAACATTAAACAAAACAAAGAAAATATAATATTATAATTTGTTGAATTCAAAAATATGCGAAACCCCACCTTATCTCAAGTTTTGGGACAGAGGAGGGCTTAAGAACCCCGAAAGAGTATTTGACAGGCTTACAATACATATAAATTCACTAAATAAACTGATTTTATTAACTTTACAATATAAAATTAGACATCATATAAGTCTAACCAATAAGCGCGAAACAGACTTAAAAGCCGCGAATCAAAGTAGATGTTCGTATTATCCAGAGATGGACACTTAAATTCATTTTATTGGGAATGTAGTACCACTAAAGTCATAATTGATAAGTGTCTAAATGTGTTGAATCATCCAGCCTTCTCGTTCAATAAATTGGATTTTCTGTTAGGAAACAACGATATTTCAATAAATAAATTATCAGTGATTATTAAGTCGTATATTTACAAATTAAGAATGCATAATTAAGTTTTCTGTGAAAACGAATTCGAAACAGAATATGATATGAGGATATTAGCAGATTAAATGTATAGAAATTCTTATGTGTTTTAAAAAGGGAAAAGGTTGGATCATCTAAGTAATGAGATCGATATTAATAAGGTATAATAATTGGACTGTATTATAAAGGTTAGATATGGTAAATTATGTGTTATGATAATCATAGAGTGAAGTTCAGCTCTATATCATTTGTTTAGTTAATATGATATGAAAACAATCGTTTATTTGTATATGTATGCCAAATGTGATTTCGACGAATGCATGATGAAATCTTTTATTTTTATTATTAAGGTTTCGAGTCTAAATTACAACATGTATGTGAAATTGTGAAGAAAAAAACTATTGTTTTGAACAATCATGAACCAATTATTGAAAACTGTATGTCAAAGAGTGCACAGGTGATAGTTAACACAAGCTAGAGCACTTCCGTGAAAATACCGTGGTTTTCTTCCTTAGAATTTTAAGCATACCAACTAATGAAAGCACACCATATTAAAAGACCATGTAAAAGACCATATTACGAGTCGTACACTTGCTAATTGTAGTCCCGAGCCAAAAAACGTTCAAAAGGTAATGCGAATAATTTAATATTGAACATGTTTACTGGGATAAGCATACCCCGATGACTGAAGTTGTACCACTAAGAAGGTAACGTGAAAAGTGAGTATCAAAAGTAATGCAAAGCTGATTATCCCTTTCCTTACACTAAACAAGGTTTAAAAACACATGTTTTGATCCGGTCTAATATGGTAACATAAACGTAGATCATTCCATAACGAGAGGTTTGACGTTGCGTAGCTATGAAAGTGCTCGAATTCTGTCAACAGATATTGCTAAAACTCCTAGTTTAACAGTAAATGTGATAATATTTTTCTTTAGATATGCCTTATGCCTTAACGTACAAACGCACTCCAATATGTAGTTTTATACACGATCAAATAAACATTTTGATATTTAAAATGAAAGTTTTAAAACAAATCTTCATCATCACGTCCTTGGTTGGAGCGATTAACAGAAAACTAAATTAATGACTAAATCTATTTTACTTATAAAAAAATATAGCTTTATTGCATAAGCTATTGTTACATACAAAACACATTTCGAATGAGAATTGTTGACAAAAATATACATTTAATCTATAATAGGAGAGCATTCTAAATATATTTATTTTTAGAAATCAACATGTTTATCAATACAAAAAAAGCAGAAGAAAGAAAATCAACTCTTTCTTAACGCATATACATGTGGTGTATCATCTTGTTTCTTTGTGTTTCGCTAGCAACAAGTCAACTAATTCCATTCTAATAAATTGTTATACTTACCTTAGAATGTTTATTTATGAAATCTTTTCAATGGCTAAGGAAACCGTGTTGAATGGTGTTAAAGTTAAATGGGTATTTCGATATTTAACCAGTCAATCAATTGCCATTAACACAATTATATATGTTACTTGTCGGTTAGAATAGACAGTATTTTGAAAAGGTTTATTTTCGTTCTGTTGACATTATATTAAGCAAATCTCTCTTTATATATAGACATTGACAATATTAATTTATCTGTTTTTTACGATTTGATATTCATTTTAAAGTGTCATTTTTTATAACAATTGTTCTGAAAATCATCAAAGTACAAAATGCTAACAACCGCATGGAATTATAAAAGCTACAAACAATATTATGTTCACTAACACCAGTCATATGTATATTCGTCTAAAAAGTCAGTGTAAAATTCATTACATCCGAGTGAACGGCATTCGGGTGGTACGTGGCAAATGTAATCTGTATAAATCCAGATGCCCTCTTCATCACAACCGGGCTCACAATCAATGTCTGAAATGATAGAAATAGGCTTGTTAATTATGCACAATTCAAACAGAAATATGAGTATTTCTATCATATATCACGTTATCCCAATAATTATCATACCATATACACCCTATGTCTATTGGTAGATTGTTCTTTAGCATATTGCCAATACTTTCATTACAATTCTTTCATTATAGTAATAAATTGAATAGAGTGAAGGATAACACACATCCTCTTTGCTGAAACCACTAAATTAGTTGTCTTTCGATAAATGAGTCGTACTCTGTTTCATTGTATAGGCACTTTATAAAACCACCGATGAAAATTCACCGATGGATAGCTTAAATCTCTTTCTTTCAAAGTAGTTCACCGAGGTGTCGACAGACGAGACAGACGAATAACGGAAATACAGTGGTGAAAAATAAGACTTCATCATAATCTTACATATAACAATGTCTGCATAAATTGTCATATATATAGTGTGCATCAAATGGTATGTATTTTCGCATTCATTCATCCACACATACATTCATACAACAATAGTGTTCATTGAA
>LQRL01159748.1:1753-13486 GCA_001703475.1 Hydroides elegans
GTACAAAAGTAACCTCAAATATAGGATTTTACAAGAAAAGAGAAGCTTAAGTGATATGAGATTTGTTAGGAAATGGTCAAGTTTTAAACATTTATATGAATAATTAATGTTGTTAATGTAAAATATATTCAGTAATATGATCATATAATTATCATTGTATATTGAATTTGCAGCATATTGTATTGTACTGTCGTGTCCTGTATTTTGTTTTGTAATGTATCCTATATCTGTATTGTTTATAAAACAAATATCAATAAAACATTCCAAAAACAAAAAAAAATTTTGAGCGTTGCAATTATGAAGGCCAAACTTATATCACTATAATCTAGAGAATATTAGCTTTCGATTGGTATATAAATTTTAGGGTTATACCGTAGGGTAACCAATATACGCTTGATAAAACCATGCGTGGGTTAATGGTTGAATTTTATAAATTCATGAATTTTGATACAAAAATGGTATTTTACACATTTGAAGATGGGATATTTTGTTAAAAATCATATAATTTCCCTTTAAGTTTGGTTTTGATGCCTTAATTTGAAAATAATTTTGAACTTATTTCCCGCGAAAAAATATCATGAAACCCTGTGATTATATACTCAATATATTTTTTGAAACATTTGTCCTAAATCATTGATATGAAGTCCATCATTACATGTATGTGTGTAGTTAACGCAAATAGCGAGACAAAAGCTCAAAATTACATGCCAAAATTTCTTTTACATGGGTTGTTTACGGGGTTGCTAAGGACTTCGATATTAAAAATGGCGAATTAGGTCAAGGAAAGCATCGACCGGGAAGCATCGATTAACCGAATAACGATTGTTTATTAGGCCCCAACCTCAAAGGTTGGGGCCTATAAATTCGGGGTGTCCGTCTGTCCGTCCGTCATCGATTTTTTTCCAGGCTCTATCTTTGTAACGGATCGTCGTAGAGACCTGGGAATAGGCTCATATAAAAGGTCGTGGCCTTTA
Source organism: Hydroides elegans (assembly GCA_001703475.1). Taxonomy (NCBI): domain Eukaryota; kingdom Metazoa; phylum Annelida; class Polychaeta; order Sabellida; family Serpulidae; genus Hydroides; species Hydroides elegans. The sequence goes on from LQRL01159748.1 coordinate 2,728, forward strand.
GATGTGCCTTTTGACAGTTTTGGCCAGATTTGGCTACCGGAAATGGCCGAATTTGGCCAAAATGTCCAAAAACAACGGTTTTTCGAAACATGTGCTTTTCCAGACTGTTTCTTTGTAATGTATGCTCGTACAGACCTGGGAATAGGCTCATATGAAAAGTCGTGGCGTGTAGCTGTGCCTTTTGACAGTTTTGGCCAGATTCGGCTACCGGAAATTGCCGATTTTGGCCAAAATTTCCAAAGATAGCGGTTTTTCGAAACATGAGCTTTTCCAGGCTGCTTCTTTGTAACGGATTGTCGTAGAGACCTGGGAATAGGTTCGTATGAAAGGTCTTGACCTGTAGATGTGCCTTTTGACTTGGCCGGAAATGGCTGAATTTGGCCGAAATGCCCCAAAGCTTTGATTTTCCAAAACATGGGCATATACGAGATAGTCAATACCCCTTGGAATCGGAAGGGGGGGGGGGTGGCGTTTTCGTGTTTCACAAATACTTCCTTGTCGATTGTTGATTTCGCCATAAACATACATGTTGTTGATAATAATATATATATATTTTTTTAATGACTGCATATGTATATACTGTATATATATATATTGTTTATAGCCCTGGCATTTGACATGACGTTTCGCGGTGATATGCGCTTGCGAGCGCAGGCAAGACTCGACTCAAAGTGGCTGAAAACGGATATTCAAGTAAGTAAATATATCACCAGGTGCTTAACGCGCGGGAAAGGACCGTTAATTTGTTTATGTTGCTTGTGCAATGAAATTTTTACTTTTTGAGGCATGCATTACTGTGATAGCCTGAAAGTTTAATGTATTCTTCGGGAGTCCGAATTCGCTACATAAAATCGCAAAACCATTTCAGAAAAAAAAACTTTTTTTTATATGTAAGTACCCATGTTATTTTCTTATATTTTAGAGTGCTTTCCAAACTGAAGGTCTGAGCCTTTTTTGGAACGAGCTGGTGAAAGACGGAGAAATATGTGCCAATCCAAACGAAGGTTTGATAAACGCGATGGGAGTTTTAGCCAAAAAAGGTACCGACATATCATACTTTACTTGTAAATTGAACATGATAAAACTTGAGCCGTATGGCGAATTATAATAGAGTTATCGTTGTTTTAGTTAATTAAAAATAATAAAACTGATTTAGTGCTCCAGTAAAATTATTTCAAATTAGACAAATTAATATGGTTGATATGGACTGCCTAGTTTCATATGTTTAATTATATGCATAAAGCACGTGTTCCAAAAGAAAGTGAATGGATAAATGAAGCTTTCTTAAATTGGAGAAACTTTGACGAAAACGCAAAACATGTGTTAGGGTGGTACGTAATAAATACTTTCCAATTGTATGTACAGGGGGTAAGCGTAATTTTAAGAATTGGAAAAGGTTAAGTTGTACACCCCCTATTAGTCACCTGAAAGTAATGGCTAACCGAGTGTTGAAAGGCCGCAAGGGGTTTTTCTTCATTTAAACCATTTTACTATTGTTGATAGTTTTGAGAACAATTAGTATGATCAGACCAGAGATACATTCGGTATTACCTTTTATGATAAATGTTATTCATGGGAATCGTTTCAGGCGACTGCGGAAAGTACTTCTGCGGCATGCACCAGCTTCAAAACACATCAAACAGTTCTGCCGCTGCTGCAGCAGCTACTGAATCCAAGTGTAGTCCCGATCAGAATGGAACCAACTGCTTGGCCTGTCAAACTTTGGACCGGGAAGAGGAGGAGAAGCGGCTGGAGGAATCGCGAAGACCCGGTCCATCGCAGCAGATGATCGACTCGTGGACTTGGGGCTGTCAGCCAGGTAAATAAATGTAGGATTGAAATAAAATATGAGACTGTGTAACTAAGACACCTCGGAACCGGCGAAAACTGTGTTTCCGTGTTAGGATTGACGAGGGTCCATTGTTTTACGTAATTATCTCAATGCGTTGTAATTATTTCAATCACCAAATATTAGACGTTTGAACTTAGTAGCTCAAACTAATATGTTCGAGGCTTGAACAAATGTTGGCAAATTTGTACTGCAAACCCTTTAAAATGAATTCAATCAATTCAAATGTTTCAAAGATTAATTTCGTTCTCATTTCAGATGAAAGCGCTATGCATGAGTGCCTCGCCTCTCTCATCCACGAGCAACACGAACTCTCATTAGACGCCGCCAGCTCGGCACTTTCGATCACGCGACTGCAGCAGCGAATCATCGTGCTCGAACGCTTTCTCATAGCCATGTCGAGATACGCCCCTGCCCATGAGCACCGCTCGCCCAGCAGAAAGAAGCAGCACGCACAGGCAAACATTAACAAAAGAAAAAGGTCAGTGGGTGAAGTTCGTATGACAGGTTTCATATTGTTTCTAATATTTTTTTTACATAATAGGAATTTGTGATATAAATCACTGCTTTCTGAAGTATGAAAATATAAGCAAGTGAATAGGTTTCACTCCACGAGACAAATCATTCAATGACCATAGTTCAAACACATTGAACTGCACATATTGCCTCAAAGAGGTTTTGCAATGTCATCAAATCATATCATTCTAGTTTATCTCTACTCTACCTTTCGATGCATTAATACTATGCCGACATGGAAATGCTATTGTAATAATAAACCTTATCAAAAAGTGAATATTTTGTTTGTTACAGCATGAAACCAGCAGAGAAGGCGACGATGAGTCTGGCTCGCGTCGGCTCTCGCGCCGCTCTCAGTTTCGCCTTTGCCTTCTTGAGACGCGCGTGGCGCTCGGGCGAGGATTCCGATCTCTGCAGTGATCTGCTTCTTGTGAGTTGATTGTGTGACATTTTCCTTACTGTGTTCTTCGAGAGTATTGATCTATCTTACCGCTAATATAGTCACTATCTGGAATCCTTACAATATTTTAATGTATTAACCCTAATGTCACTCAGAGTAATCTAAAGCGACGGTTCTAAACTTAGTAAAGTGCGACTTCAAAGACGAAATTTTAAAAGTACTGATCCGTTTATAACATGTATGTTATTTGCTTGTTATTCGTAGGAGTCACTTGAAGCTCTTCGTTCTCTGCCTGAAGCCACATTGTTTGAAGAACACACCGTTTCCAAAGTGTGGCTCGAAGTGGTTGAGAGGGCATCCAAATTCCTTCGATCTGTCGTCGAAGGGTAGGTTCATGTTCACATTTCAATGCACCATCCATAACACACAGTGAATGAACTTATATTGTAGATGTGCAACGTCGAGGTTTCAGTTTGATCGACCAAAAAATGTCGAAGTTACAGGGGTCTGAACTTGATGAATTTGGGATTCCGCGAAAGATCTCTCATATGTCAGTGGGAAATCGGATGAAACTTTAATTTGTACACCTGAAAGAGTTGTTTGCTACACGGGGGATCGTGCCTCACTGTGGTGTAGTTTGCATTAATAGTTGATCGTAGAAAGCCATCGTTGTATACATTTTATTCCGATTAAAAAATACTGATCATGAAATACATGTATCACCTAAAAGGTTTTCATACACTTGCAGAGACGTGAGTAGCGGCAGTATCGCGGCTGCCAAGGGCCGGGTACCAGTGCCCGACCAACAAATAGCACTGTCGTTGCTATGGGAACTGGCAGTACAACGCGGCTCCCTGCGATACCTACTTGATACAGTGTTACTTCTCCTCAATCTATGGAACAGGTAATTGGTGTGGTTCTTTGTAGCCTAATTATAATATATACCACATTAAAATACATAGCTATTGATTATAAAAATGAAAGGATCAAGACACTTGAAAATGCTGCAAACATCGACTCACCTGGTATTCAATGTGAAATTGAATCAAAGTCAGCTAAGAGGATGGAATAGAAAAGAACGAGAGTTACAGAGCTTTGAGAAGGAAAATATGAGTGAACCATGTATTGTCAGAAAAGTATTTAATTCGATTGCATGTAGAAAATTTAGATGTATTTAAAGATGGCGTTTATATAAGTTATTGATATCACATGAGTTGATATTATTTCACTGTTTGTGTTTTGCCAGTGGGAGACACGACTGTGATAACCGTCTGAGCGTGAGTCTCACAAGCGCCCCTTTGCAGCCTCTGCTGCAGCGCTTTGAGAGCATCCAGCCCAGCAAGAAGAACCGCGATATGACTCGCTGGGATGAGGTACACTTTCTTTGTTAGTGTATTACTTATAAGTAAGCAGATGATTTATAATGGCTTTTGATTTCTGTCATACAGAATTAGCAATGCCTTGAAAACAATGCCTTGATAATCGAATGAATTGATCTAGGCATATTTTACTTTATTTGCACAGAAATACAACGAATCGCTTAAAATCTATTGCCAAAATTATTTTTGTAATGAACAAATTACTGTTAATCTCTAAAAAATATATATTGCAGTGCACGGGCTACACTGTGAGTCCAACTGAGTGCTTTCTTCGCTACCTTTCACTCCCCGACGATGACACTTTGGAACTAGACTTGCGTCAATGCGCCGTCGTGATCATGTCTCATTTGGATCGACTTGCGGCGCCCTATATGTTGCCCATTGATGGACAGAAGGTGTAACAATATGTCTCGTAATTAAAGTAAAATGATAAATAGTAAGAATGCAGATATTCTGGATTAAAAATATCAGTGGTAAGGATTATAAGTGTTACTTCTTTATAGCTTATTATAGATTAAGTTAATAATTTAAAAAGCGGAAAATAAAAGATCCCGCATAACATCTAGTTTGTGATAAATGGATGTTCTAGAATAGGTTACGGTGACCTCTAACTGATTTACTGATTCACGCATTACAGAACAGTGGCTCGAACCAGGAGGTGTTGGGCTGGGGCTACCTGGCTTGGACAGGCGGTGTGAGCAGCCAGGGCCCTGCAGTTATAGAATCGCTGAGTGAAATCGGCGGCATCCAACAAATTGTGTGCGCTGAGGCGTGTGTTATGGCGTTGACGAAAACGGGGCGGGTGTATCGGATCAACTATCAAGCTGAATCTCAGGTACAATTAATGTCCGTTATTGTCACCACAGTGCCCGTGTCGCTAAAAATATGTTGTTAAGTCTAGCGCATTGAAAAGCTTTCCTTTAAAACAAACCTACGGCTATATTATTCGTCATTAAATCAAGAGATTGCAACTATTTACTTAAGCATTCTGTATTATAGTGTATATAAGTTTATTACAAATCCAATCTATTACAGCTTTCAGTTTTCTTAACTTATTAACATATGAGTATCTTGTGCACAGTACCTCAAATATAAAGATAAGAAAAAAACTTATCAAACGAACTATGCTTTCTCTTTTACCATCTAGGCCCCGATGCTGGTACCGGGGCTACAAGACAAAGAAATCACCAAGATCGCCTCTCACGCCGACGGCAAGCATTACCTGGCCTTGAGTGTAGAGGGCGATGTGTTCTCCTGGGGAAATGGCGATGGAGGAAAACTCGGGCATGGCGATAACAGGTGAGGGTTTATCATATAGGGGCGAGGGAGAGGGAGATGAAAGGAGTAGAAAGAGGGATAAACATAGCGAACCATCTTTTAACGGTCATGAAACTTATACAAATGTGCAATCTATAATGCAGTGGTACCGCCTGGTGCTTAAAAATAAGTTGCCCCCCCCCCCCCACAGTCAAATGCAAGAAAATTAAGAACGGCAATGGTAAAAGAACGGCGCTTACACGTTAAGAATGTGACTATGCTGAGAATGGGAGAACAGGCCCTATGGCGACAAGGGGGGAGACGGGGGGTAGGGTGAGACAGAAGTGTGGTGGGAGGGGAGGAGTTGGTCGGAAGCTGTTGTGGGGTCGGGGTATTGGAGGTAGGGAAGAGGAGGGAAGGGATGGGGACGGGTGGGAGAAAAAGAAGGCGACCCTTCTCACAACGATCACCAGACATCATATGTGTCAGATGACCACAGAGTGAGTCGCCTCAACGGTTAACCACTGATTATATATACAAATGTGCAATGTATAATGCAGTGGTACCAGTTGGTGCTTAAAGATAAGTTACCCCCACAGGCAGTCTTATGATATATTGGCCACTCAATAGAATGGTGTGTAAAATGCATATTAGAAATATAAATAGATTGATCTGGCAATGAGGATATATAAGTTGTGACTACAGTTATTATAATCCTGATTTTGCATTCGTTTGCAGCTCTTTGGACGTAGCCACGGTGATAAAAGTACTGCAGGGCAAGCAAGTGATTCACATAGCATGCGGCGGCTCCTACTCGGCCGCCATCACAAATGGTGGCGAGCTGTACACGTGGGGCCGCGGTAACTACGGGCGCCTCGGCCATGGCAACAGCGAAGATCAGAATGTGCCCATGTATGTGACGGCGCTTAAGGGCGAGCGCGTCGTGGATGTGGCGTGTGGCAGTGGTGATGCGCAGTCGCTGGCTGTGACCGATAGTGGTGAGTATTCATAATGAAATAAAAGACAATAAAAAAGTCAATACGAAATAAAACGAATTTCTCGTTTAAACAGGGACAACTTGGCTTATCACTTAAGCAATTTACACATAGCAAAGGGATTGAAAATTAAATGTAATACGTGTAATGTGTCCGATTTGAATTTCTATTAAAATGAAGTTTGTTTACTCATAAAGAATCTCTGCGATATCCCGTGGAATTCGATTTATTAATTGCTCATCTCGTTTTGTAGGCGTTGTTTACTCGTGGGGTGATGGCGACTACGGCAAGCTGGGCCGAGGTGGTAGCGATGGATGCAAAACACCGCGACCTATCGATTCATTGCGGTCACAAGATGTCTACCGGGTGTTCTGTGGAGGGCAATTCAGTGCTGCGTTGACGAAGAATGGCAACGTCTTTACGTGGTAACTTTATTTGTGGGAAACGCTAATTCTTTACTCCACTTAAACACTGGTGTAGTGGATGTTTAATAGTAGATTTCCGCTAAACACATGCAACTCCGACAAATATGCTTAAGATCTTATTGTGTTTTGGTATAAGCAAAACCTAAATAAACTCAAAGAACACACATAAAGTTGGATGAGTGTTCCTGATTTCCAGTTTATTTTCCCAGGGGTAAAGGCGACAGTGCAAGACTTGGTCATGGTTCAGAGGAGCACGTGCGTCATCCGAAGCGCATCGAGACCCTGGCGGGAGAAAAGGTCATTGACCTGGCAGTGGGAACCATGCATTGCTTGGCTATCACTGAAGAGGGTGAGGTCCAACATTGATTTTCAATTGTGAACATAAAACTATATAAGTCGCCAAAAAGGATTTGTATAATACTGATTTCAGGTACAAATAGAGGGACACATGTAAGTTGTATAGATTTTTTGCTTAACCTTTATCATGCTATGGATGATATAACAGTTAGCTCCTAGAAATAAGTCAAGGCATAATTATAACAAAGTAAAGATTAGAGAACGTTTAAAAGTTCTCGGAAAGAAAAAAAAAACGATAGGTTATATGTGTTTTGAACATTAATTTATGTTACATAGGCAACGTGTACAGCTGGGGTCGCAACGACCAAGGGCAGCTGGGTGATGCGGGTTCGACCAACAATAAAGGCGAACCGACGCCCATCGCCATGCTCGAGGCTAAGACCATCGTGGGAGCGGCTTGCGGACCCTCACAGGTCAGTCTTTATGTTCGATCGTGCTTTTTGATAGGAGAAATTCGAGGGGATCAGGAACTTGCTTCCTGAATGAAATTCCTCTTGATCAATACCTTCTTGTAAGATTCTCGAGAATAAAAAATATCGGTAACATATTGGATGCACTAGGTTTTTTTCAGCGAAAAAAATGTATGTAAACGGCTGTATATTTGCTTAAAATTTATGACAATCTAAAACCAAACCGATTTTTTTTACGTAGGCGTTCGCGTGGACGAGCAGCGGTCAGTGGAGTGTTCCTGGGCGAGTGGCCTTCGTTGTAGACGTGTGCAGGAGTACTCTGGAGCAGCTGGATCAGCTGCTGGCCCAAGTGGCCGACGGCCTCGACGGGCGCAGTGACTGGCCACCCACGCAGGAGAAAGAGTGCATGACCGTGGCCGCGCTCAATCTCCTCAACTTGCAGGTGAGAGGAATTAGAAATTGAGGTAAGATGGGGAGAGCATATATGGGAAAATAGTTAAAAGGAAAATTAATTATACCATAATTTTAATAGCTGATCCACCAAGAGTTTGTTATCGGTTAATCGTAGACATACAAGTCAAACATTGAAAACATCAAATAACTTTCATAAGAAATCCATAAGTAAAATGATGTTCCTTAAAAAAATAAAGATTGTCTCGTTATATATAGAATAACAAATCCACATCTCCATTTTTACAGCTCCATTCGGCCATTTCGCAAAACGAGGATGCCTCAACACTGGGCTTGGGCGCCGGGAGCACCTTGCTTTCGTCCCTAAAGAGCCGCGTGGTGGCGCTGGCCAGCAACTCGGGTGTATTGAGCACAATTCAGCACGCGGCCCAGCACGTGCTGCATAACGGGTGGTCGTTGCTGCTGCCGACGGCTGAGGAGAGGGCGCATGCGCTGTCGGCACTGCTTCCCGTGCCAGGTAAGGGGAGGGTTAAGGAGAATAGATATATTGGACTTTGCTGCACAAAAGTCAGTGCTCCTAAAAATCATATTTATTATTTTGTCGTTTTAGATGTCTTATTCGGACATCAAGTTAAAAAAATGAGACAATTAAATGTCAACAGTTCAAGCCAATAGATATAGCAATATGTAGATAGGCTTAATCAAAATGTTGTTCGATTATTTTCAAATGTAGCGGGACCCAAAGAGCCAGCCGTTTTAAGCGCAGGGCAGCGATTCATGACGGATCTGCTGGTGAGCAGCCTCATGGCGGACGGAGGGCTGGAGAGCGCGTTGGACATGGCGTTTCGCAAGGAGACGGCGGACTGCGAACGAACGGTAAGTGTGCTGTACATCGACACGGGTGTCGGTACAGTCGGGTTATGTGGCAACGGGAGGGCGAGTGGATAACAATAAAATATTGGAAATTGAATGAGAAGCAATATATAGAGGGGCGATATATACGATATGCGATTGAATTAAAATATGTAAAAGTGAGAATTGAAGGGGTAAAATACAATTTGTCATAAAAAATCATTTAAAACCAGATGTTAATTCACCTCTCGTGCATTAAGATTTGTTTTATACTTGTATACAATCCAAATATAACGTTTGAATATTCTTAAACAGCGAAAAGAGCCGTCCGATCACCAGCGCGACGAAGACTGCGTGGACGACCCTGAGGAACAGGGCATCAAGTCGCAAGAGTCGGTGTTGGAGGTTGTCGATGAGGATGCCGCCCATAATAGCAGGCAAAATGAGACGTCGTGTATTCCACTGTTGCAATTGGTGCAGCAGCTATTGAGGTAGGAGATGGTTGCATTGTGGTCGAGTTTTATATGTTTTACAGGCGTGTTGTACTGCCATAGAAAGAAATTTAAGTTAAAACAAGTTAAACTTGTGAAAACCGTTTGTTTTCTGCGGGATTATAAAGATTACATTTATTTAAAGTCATTTAGATAAGTATCTTTCCTCAAATCTCGTTTCCATTCAAACCCTGAGTCTATGTTTCTCTTGCATCACAATTTCCCACTTAGATTCTTTTACATGAATATTAATCTCCTTGATTGTGTCACCACTACAGAAACGCATCCACACAAACGACCCAGTACCTGCAGGACCTAGTCAAAGACGCCTCCTCCACCTCCGCACATCGTGCATCCCTGGATGCGACGTGCCTGGACGCGGCTTCCTCGATCCAGGCCAGTGCGTCCCTTGATCTCTTGCTGCAGTTTCAACGGCTACTTGTCTCAAAGCTCTACGCACTGGAGCATAGCAATGATGCCAGCATAGCCCCAGAACCAGGTATGTAGAAGAATAGGGGCGTATTTTAGGAATATTCTTGACCCAAATGAAAAGCTAGAGCTGTATTGATGCAATGTTTAACGATGTAAACTAACACCAAACCAGTTGCGTCATGCAATGCTTTGTCGATTATATGAGCCAAAATAATCCCAGTAGAAAAGTTTAATGAATAAGGAAATGAATGAGAAAATAAGAAAACAACCAGTCTGTCATATTTTCTTACCAAGTTTGAAGATTTGCTACTCAATATTAGAATAAATTAGATCGAAATCCAACATTGTTAATTTATTCCTTGTATAGATGCAGAAATTTGCGGTGCGGGAGCGCTTATGCGCAAGTATCTTACGTTGCTATGTGCACACGTCGCCGAAGTGTTGCCAAGGGCAGCGAGTCTGGCGGCGCTTAGCAACCAGCACTTTGTTGTTGTGGCCAGTATCATTGCCAAGGATATCACTGGTATGTTAGTTACTAGTTAATGTGCTCCGAGTTGTTACTTTCTTGTATCTTCTATTTTCTTGCATACTTCTATTAAAGATTTTGATTTCATGCCCAATACCATAAGCATTTAAATAAAGTTGTTTTCTTTATGCGCTTAATTTTGTAACACAAGTTACACTGTTTGTTTCAATGACCGTGAAAAACTAATTGGCAAGCGAAAAAAAAAAAGAACTACTCGAAGTATATTTATTCACATACATTTAGTATAGTTAACAACCTAATGCTTATTTTGCCCTCTTCTCTCTCTGCAGGCGAGCTCCTTCCCGAACTCATCACCAGCCTCGTCCTCCTGCAGCTGCGGGCACCCACCGTGCTCAACACGACCAGCTGCTTCCCCATGCTCACCACTCTGCTCGACATACTTGACAGTTTCAATAAATTGGCTCCTGGATTGGCTCTGGAGGACAATGAGGATCTGGC
>LQRL01159755.1:0-13666 GCA_001703475.1 Hydroides elegans
TATAAGTCCCCCCGAAAAACTATCTGGTCGTCACTTCAAAGTGTGTCAAAATGATTGGGATCGTGTTTTTTAATGCCAATCATCAGTGATTGTCTCAAGCGTGTTTTAGTATAAGTTTTGTTTAAAATGGACAGTTTTTTGCATTTAATCAGATTGTTGGTTTAAAACTTACGGACACAATTAATATGAACATTTTAGAGTGATTTAAATCCGCTTCAAAAAAATATTCACGGTAAAACATTTCAAAAGTCTATATTTTTCAAGTAAAGTTCCACTCCGTTACCGAAGGTTCCACTCCGTTACCGATTATGCTTATCAGATTTTTAAAGAAAAACTCTCTAAACGTACTGATATTCAACTACAACTCGGTCAAAGGGGTATGTATCGACTCAGAAAATAGTTTTATATATCAGTAAAAAAAAGTATGGTCTAAAATGTCATTTTATTGTACAAAAAGTGAAAAGTGTCAAAGAAAAAATAAAGTTTTGCTAATTCAGAGTTGATTTTTGTCTTTTTTTGCATGAAAACTAATTCATTATTGAATTAAAAACACATGACTTGTTAAACTAATTGAGGCCTTGTGTATTTGTGAAAAAATAATTTGAAAATTCTAGCTATAAGATTTCAAAAAAAATTTAAACAAGTTGGTAACGGTGCGCAACAAATATCCGACCTCCGCAGCGAAAAATGGTAATAATTTTCAAAATTATGCATATTTTGCTTAACCTCAGTCCTTTTGGAATACTTCAGATGTATGAGCATTGATTCCCGAAAGAAAGAAATTCGAAAATCGCACTTCATTTTGAAAAGTTACTCGAGGTCAAATTGTGGTGTAATTGTAGAATGACTCACATACAATTGTGGGCCCGTATTACAAAAGTTGATTTTTAACATCTTTTTCTTTAAAAACTCAACGAATTTGAAAGAAATACCGGTTTTGAGATTGCCCCTTGTGGTTTTATGAATAAAAGTATTACAAACATGTGGTACAGAGCCATCACATGACCAAATCATGAAATGCCATTGGCCATTTATAAATACTTTAATCGTAACAACATTGGTAAAAAACGGATACAAACATGTTTTAGAAGGAATATGGGTCATCTCCACAAGAAAGAGCCAACTGGCAAAACGTTATTACAAAGGAAAGCCCAGTGGGCTGGGCTTTCCAAAAAATCTACAGGTCTAATCATTATATAACAAGTCAACCCGTCACCCCTACAAATAAAGTCAACCAAAAAATATATTTGTTCTGATCATAATGTACAGATTCGAAAATATAAATGTGAAATTTGAGGTGAATTCATCTCACATTCATGATGAAAAAATGGTACTCCATAAACATTTACACTAAAATCTTAAGCTTGATTTGTATCGATGAAATCATAAATGACATCAATCACACTTGAAGAGCTAGGCTTCAACAATGACTTTATCGATAAAGGCAGGATATTCAATTTGTAAAGCATTTTCATTTAACATATCGTTACAATTTTAAAGTTCTTTTTTCACATGGCTTTTAGCCTTTACATTTGCTAGGTTCAGCTATCCTTTTATTCACACTACCTTAATCTTTTCCATTTTTTATTCAATATCCACAATTCAGAAATCTAATGACCTTTTATAATAATCTAAATCTAATTTCCCAGCCCTATTACCAATAATTCCGTATTACCAATAACTGCCGTATTGTATATCCATGGACAAAATTAAGTTATTAAATTATATTACCTCATGTTCAAGTTATTTGTTACAATGCAATAATAGTACTTTATTATATTGCTTAATGAGGTTTGCAGCTGCGGTGATGGAACAGTACCCTTGTAAAATTATCTTTTAGCCTCAATTATAAACTCAAAGCTTCAATAATTTTTTATAACGGTCTTAATTATTTATAAACTTTAGTCGACTTGGCAACGCCGCATTTATTTCATCTGATAGCCCCATACCCGGTGAGCTTTCTACAGAGGGCGGCACTGTCTCTCCATTCCCATAGTTACTCGCTCGGCTATAGAAACCACTCGAGTCTGTCACACTTGTATCGTTGCTCTGATCATATGATTTGCGGCGGTGACTAAACTGGTTGTCAGGCTCTATATAGGATTGGTTGCTAGGGACTGGTCCGTCACTATAGGGATGGTAACTAGGGACTGTTTGCCTGTCTCCATAGCCATGGTTGCTAAGGGGAATTCGTCGGTTGTCAATGTAATCCTTTTGGTTGCTAGGGAACTTTATTTGGTTGTTAGGGTAATCCCCTTGGTTGCTATGGGGCATTCTTTGGTTGCTAGGGTAAGTATCTTGATCATCGTCAAGGTTACCCATTAAAGTACAGTTACAGAAGCCCACTGTGTCATCTGCGAGATTATCCATCGATTGATCCATAAACGGAAACGTCTTGCCGCAACGCTGACATCCCTCTGTTACGCATGCGTACGGACTATGGGTGCTCTTTTTCGTCCCGTGACTAATATGGTCATTATCGTTATAGGTCCCATCGTTGGGATGATCAAACAGTGAATCTTGATCATTTGCATTATCAATATAGCAAGGTTTAGCGTTGCCAACGAAGTCATACGGTGTGCTCGATCCCGGGTGATTGTTCATCATTGACGACTCATGTTTGCGACTATACATCGATCGATCCCTTTCGAAATCAGTTGGCGACAAAACCCTTATTGGTGACTCATTTTGACCACGTTTTCTTGGTGACGAACGCACATTAAAGGATCGATCCCTATCGAATTCATACGGTGATTCGCCGTGTTGGTCACGTTTACTCGGTGACGATCGCACACCAAAGGTTCCCATATCCATATTCGGCGCCGCTCTCAGATGGTCCTCTAAATCGATGACGTCATTAGAATCGGCGTCGGTTGCGTCTTCGCATAAATCTTCGCGACTCAAATCGATGCCGGAGGTTTGTAGGGCGGAGATACGATGGCTGAAGGAACGGAGACCGGTCGTTGCATCAACACTGTAATCAAAACAATATATCATAAATTACGGCAACATTATCGTGAATAATAATTCGATCTATGTTAAACGTGAACGAAGCGTATTAAAAGTGCAAGTATAACACGACTATTTTTTTTAGAGAATTCGACCTGAACTAGACAAACAGGTTAATACAAGCTCGTAGTTTGAAATCTCAGGAAATATAATGTTACTGATCATTTCACATTCATTAAATTGCTACAATATCATTATGAAATTATATTATAATACAACATTATTATCAATTACATAACTGCTTATAGCCGTTCATTCCATTGTACAAATACTGTAGGAAATACGAAAACTCACCTGTAATGTTGAAACCCACTCAGTTGGTCATCCCAATCAAACGAGCAATCATTATAGCTATGCTTATTCCTAAAAGCAATGGCGCCCCCTCCAACTCCATTGTTATTCCCAGGAGACTTGATAGGTGAGAGACCGTTGGGTGTCCTCACAGCTTTGTAGAGAACGCTTACGGTGGATGGTTGAGGTTTGAGCATGGTTCGCCGGGGTAGAAGACTGGCACTTGTGTATTGTGGGATAGCAGCGGTAGGCGACTGAAGTAGAAAACATAGAAAGTAAAGAAATCATTAGGACTTTGCGTACGCTACAGCTTTGTAGAGTACGCTCACGGTAGATGGCTGTGGCTTAAGCATTCTGCGACGAGGCACTGGTGGTGTATTGGGGTATTGCTGCTACAGGAGACTACAAAAGAACATGATACAGATCATAGACATTCTCAGAGGTTTGCGTACGCTACGCCTTTGTAGAGCAAGCTCACGGTGGATGGTTGTGGTTTGAGAATGGTGCGTGCCCTCAGTCCTGATATGTGATATAAGATTAACAAATTTTACACCAAAGACTATGCCGTATTACGTATACATATATTTATCTATTGATAACTGAATGAGCGCACTATCAAATGCAATATGTAAGTTCAGATACATGCATCTTACCTTTTGAGAATATATGGACTTGGCAGTGGTGTGTCTCGTAAGATGCGGTGTACTCGTTTGCGAATTCATATACAATGAGGTATTGGCTGGCTTTTTCTTCTTTACACAAACAAAGGGTTGGCTCGGATGGCAAAAGCAGTAATACATCATCATGAAGCTTATCCCTGAAAAACAGAAAATGTACATAGAGGATTTATAAATGCTAAAACAAAGGACATGAAATAAATGGCATTTTTTTACAACATAACAAAACCTTGCGTTTGCCATAAACATTTTTGCCAAGTTTTCTCTTTATAAATGGAAGTGGAGTGACATGAAATTAATATCATTTTTTACGACATAACAAATTTTCGGCTGCTTTAAAATGTTAGCTATGTTTTCTCTTTATAAATTACTTAGTGAAGGTAACAACCACACATTTTTCCTAACAAAGAAGATTTAATATTCCAGGGATTTGTAAACTCGCTTACTATTCATTAATCTATCAAGGCAATAAGTTCGATTCTCAGATGTGCCATTAAAACCCCAATCCAGGATGTGAGACATATTTCCGAATTCTTACCAAGAATAAATGCTATTGCCACGGCAACACAGATAAGGGGATCGAACCAACTGCGTTCGGCTTTGTAGCAATACCACACAACGAGGGCGGCTGCATTCTCCACACACATGACGCTGTATCGAAATAAATGAATATGTTACATATATGTATAGGGAATGCGATAATAAATGCAATGGTTACAGCCAACACAAAGGAGGGGATCAAACCAACTGCGCTCGGCTTTGTAGTAATAATTCAGGGATTTTCCTAGGTGGGCGCCAGGCGCCATGGGCGCCCTAAAGTTGAAAATGGCGCCCTAAATCAAAGGCTAGGGCGCCCGATGGCGCCATAAAATAAGGAACAGAGCGTCCATTTTCCTTTTTAATAATTGCCCAAATTTGACATAAATATTCATCGAAACTAAAGCAATAAATCGGTTCCAATGAAAGGTTCAGTTGCTTTTCTTCAGCTATTATCACAAGCCATTTAACTTTTGATTTTGACTTCAAATCACTATTTTGTGGATTGTATCTTAGTCTCAGTTATAAGCGCGGACATTATTTGTGTCGATCCAATTTGTTTCTTTTATCCAGTTGACCTTAGGTTTTTTTTGCTGGCGCTTTCAGCACTCGCACCTTCCTTGAATTGAAATTAAATACATGTAACTCATATTATTTTCTTTAGTAAAGGACATGATATACCTGATATACACATTAAGGTTTAAAGGATATTTGTTTCCAATGTCTCGACAATGATGGCATTTAAAAAAGTATTTAAGATGCTTCTGACAATCAGATCACCTATTCATTATCTGATGAATTATCTTATCTTACACCCTACGAATGAGACCTTCGTTTTAGGCAAAGTTGAGTAAAATTCGTCTTAAAAAACATGGGCGCCCATATTTTAGGAAATGGCGCCCTAAAATCTGGGTCAGGGCGCCATTTGGCGCCCTTATAAAATTCCTAGGAAAACCGCTGAGTAATACCACACTGCGAGTGCTGCTGTATTCTCCACACACATGACGCTGTATCAAAATAAATGAATATGTTGCATTTATGTATAAAGAAAGCGAGAATAAATGTGATAGATACAGATACACAGATGAGTGGATCAAACCAACTGCGCTCGGCTTTGTAGCAATACCACACTACGAGGGTGGCAGCATTTTCCAAACACATCACGCTTAAAAAATGAGCGAGTCAAAGACACGATCAAATCATGTGGTTTGTTTTAAGATACAATCGGAATTCGCGTGTGTTCTTTTATTTTTCTTACTATAGTCGCTACATAAAGATGAAATGATTTGGCCATTTATAAATTGCTAAACACGTGCCATGTAACTATCTTCAATAATATTTTTTTTTACAAGATAGTGACCGAAAAATGGAACGGAATCGTAATGTTTATGCACTTATGTTGAATGTTCTGAACACAATACAACTTTTACAAAGTTACAGTGTGTCATATTACGTTTTTAAAGTGTTCTCTGCTTACCTGTAAAATGCTAAAGCACGCCATCGCGTTCGTCCTTCCTTGAGGTTGAAAAAGTTGAAGCAATAAATAATTCCAACGATGCAATCAAAGAATTTCTCTTCAACTTCATTGACACAGAAGTCCGTCTTTTGTAGGACGATCCAAATGGTCATAACCAACCAGTGTACACCTGTAAAATGTGAATTGCTTTTTAAAATATGATTTATTATCAAAAGAGATACTAACGTAAAGGAAAAGGTTTTCTAAATAAAATAAGCAATTTGTCAATAAGTGGCTTTTCGAAACCTTTGTTGGACATTTTTTTTATAATTTAACAAAAGAAATATCTGTTATTTTATTCATGATAATTTTACCCCATTTTAATGTGAGATTACCTTGCTGATATAAACAGAAAATACACACAGAAGATATATGAACCGAAATACATAAACTTTCATAATCTCAACAATGATTTCGCTAAATGAAGGCATCCGTAACCCGTAAGTAAGCGCCTTATCCGCAGTAAACTGATACGTAATTCTAACAAAGAAATTCATTGCAATAATGAGTCTAATAGGAAAGTGCATAATTCCATTCCTAATCAACTTATAAGTATTTTAAATATAGAAAACCACATACCTAGTGCCAGGAACACCCAATACTGGAACACCACTGCAAATGCCACGATCGACGCGACCCTAGCGGCGGCAATCAGCATATGACAGAGCGTTTGCGTGAAAAGTGCGAGTGCGTGGCGTGAATAATGTGATTGGTAGGCCTGGCGCAAGGCGTGACTGTAGGCTGCCACGGCCCAGCCTAAGGCTAGTAGGGAGATACATGCGCTGCCAACTGAAAGCATTAAGAAAACATATAAATCAAGCTCCATGGAATAAAGTTTGCGTGAAAAGTGCGAATGGGTGGCGTGAATAGTGTGATTGATAGGCTTGGCGAAGTGCGTGACTGTAGGCTGCCACCGCCCCGCCTAAGGCAAGGAGAGAGATACACGCGCTGCCCACTGAAAGCATAAGAAACATCAACTAAGAAATGAAAAAGTGTTTGTCCATAGTGTGAGAACGTTGCGTGACGAGTGCGATTGATACACGCACTTCCCACTGAACGCATAAGAAAACATATAAATCAAGAAATAGCATAGCGTTTGCGTGAAAAGTGCGAGTGCGTGAATAATGTGATTGGTATGCCTGTCTCAAAGCGTGACTGTAAGCTGCAACGGCCCAACCTAATGCTAGCAGGGAAATACACGCGCTGCCAACTGAAAGCATAAGGAAACATATAAATTAAGACATGGAACAGCGTTTGCGTGAAAAGTGCGAGTGCGTGGCGTGAATAATGTGATTGATAAGCCTGTCTCAAAGCGGGACTGTATGCTGCAACAGCCCAGTCTTGAGCTAGAAGGGAGATACACGCGCTGCCCACTGCATAACATAAAGAAAACATATAGATCTTTTTTGAAAACGAGAGTGCAAGAACTTTTCGTGAAAAGTGTTATTGATATGCCTGGCGAAGTGTATGTCTGCGGGGGTGCCTAGACCCAGCCAAAAGCTAGGAGGGAGATACATACACTGCTTACTATTGCCGGAAATACACATATTAGAAAAGTGAATTTTAGAAAATTATTGCTAATATTTAATACTTTATATCATAGGGAAATATAATATTGTCATTGCATGATACTAGTAAACCAATGTCAAGTGTTTCTTGTTTTACCAACTACAAGCAGTTAAGAGTGACATTTTTTAACAGAATATAAAATGTTCTGGCATGTAAATATTTCCTATAATCGTGACAGTTGTATATGTCACTTGTTTATAATGATTTATTTACAGAGTTATATTACATTCGAAACCAAATAAAGAGACTGGAAACTTAATTTTCACCTGTTAGATTGTTAGCACAGTCAGTTGCAGTAACAATGTAGAGTTGTAGAGTCAACTGCGGGGCTGATTCTAGGAAAGCATGAATGAGACGAAGCATGGATACGTCGTTCTGCTGCATGTAAAACATCTCGATATGCGCCTGATCTCCGTATCTAAAATAAACGGTTTCAAGATGGATTATAATCATGCTGTGTCTAAAATATATCGAACGCTCATTTCGTCGATATGTTTTAAGGAGTTATTTATCAGATTGATTCACTTATCGTAGCATTCAATGTCGGATATTAACAAATAAATCTTGTCGTTTTCTAAATGAACACCAGCAAGAAATTAGGTTCTTGGCATATATGTGTTCTATTATTGTTTTATTTCATGGTTTGTTATTTATTACAATTAATGGAAGTTTATAATCACATACCTTCGTGCCTCCAAGCCGGCCACCAATGTCATTGTGTATCTGAAGTAAATATATATCAAAACTTAATATTCGGATACTTGACATTAAGATCATATTATTATCTGCTAACGAACCTGTTATTTACTTTATAAGAGTGTATAGTTTACATCAGTTAATTACATCAACAGTATTACATGATATTATCCAGTCCCCCACTATAAACATTCAAATACTTTAACGATATCTCCAATTTACCTTTCAAGAGGCTGTAACTGCAGCAAATGAACTAGCCAACAGCCGGGGTATGCCCCACGTTGATCTGTAGTGTACCATCGCGCACTAAATATCTGTATAGCCAGCGATGGAATAACAATGCACGCCGCGGTCGCACAAGCCCAAAGCAGATGTCCATATTGAAAGTATAGGACGGCGACCAGTATATCTGGATTGAAACAAGGAAGTATTTGTGAAACACGAAAAGGCCCCAACCGCCCCCCGATTCGAATAGAGGTATTGACTATCTCGTATATGCCCATGTTTTGGAAAATCACAGCTTTTGTGCATTTTTAGCCAACTTCTGGTATCCGAAAGTGTCAAAAGGCACATCTACACACCATGACCATTCATTTGAACCTATTCCCAGGTCTTTACGACCGTCCGTTACAAAGAAACAGCTTGGAAAAGCATATGTTTCGAAAAACCGTTGTTTTTTTTACATTTTGGCCGACTTCGGCCATTGTCGGTGGCCAAAACTGTCAAAAGGCACATCTACAGGCCAAGACCTTTCATATGAGCCTACTCCCATGTCTCTACGACCATCCGTTACAAAGATACAGCCTGGAATGGCCTATGTTTCGAAAAACCGCTATTTTTGGACATTTTGTCCAAATTCGGCCATTTCCGGTGGCCAGATCTGGCCAAAACTGTCCAAACTGGCCAAAACATTTCATATGATCCTATTCCCAGGTCTCTACGACCATCCGTTACAAAGAAACAGCCTGGAAAAGCCCGTTTCGAAAAACCGCTGTTTTGGACATTCTGGCCAAATTCGGCCATTTCCGGTGGCCGAATCTGGCCGAAACTGTCAAAAGGCACATTTACAGGCCAAGACCTTTCATATGAGCCTATTCCCAGGTCTCTACGACCATCCGTTACAAAGAAACAGCCTGGAAAAGCCTATGTTTAGAAAAACCGCTGTTTTGGACATTTTGGCCAAATTCAGCCATTTCCGGTGGCCGAATCTGACCGAAACGGTCAAAAGGCACATTTTCAGGCCAAGTCCTTTCATATGAGCCTATTCCCAGGTCTCTACGACCATTCGTTACAAAGATACAGCCTTGAAAAGAATCGATGACGGACACCCCGAATCTATAGGCCCCCAGCCTTTGGGGTTGGGGTCTAAAAAGGGGTTTCGAATTGACAGCATGTTGATTTTCTAAAATTGTATTATAAGAAAGGCAAGTATATGAGTTACATTGACACCAAACGTCTAAACCTCAATGTTTTCGAAATACTTTCGATTTTTTAAATTATTTCTTTTATTCTTATCCAAATATATTATCTATTTATGCGAATACTCTCGTACAAATAACGATATAACATATATTTAAGTAGTTATCGATATATGTACCAAATAAACAGTGTACTTTAATGTAAATTTGACTGGCTAAACATTGAAATGGTCTCAAATAGGATAATTGTCATTCTTAAATGTTCAGCAACCCCTGCCAATATGAAAATTAAACTTGTACGAGCGCAACGGGAAAGGATTGCGAAAAAAAAAACTAACCAAAAGCCTTTCGTATAGGCATTTGAAAGCAATAAAACATTGATTTATTGAAAGTCGGAAATGTATCAAGTCTAAAATGCCTAAAATGAATAATTTCTAAATACTTTGATATACCCACTTCATGGACTTGACCAAACTTGGGACAAAATGAAATAAAACTGTGTTTTTTTTAAATAAAATATTTCGTACGCGCACGAGTTTAAACGCTGATTTTATCAATTTTCGATAAATCATACCTGTCACGGTATCCAAAAGATATGCAGTAATTGAAATTATTATCAAGATTGCATCAAATGTGTCTATAACTTTCTCCTCAGTTAGTTTAGCCATTATCAAAGTTTGCCCAAAACTTTTAAACAAGCCGCCATGTTACCACACATCATGTGACTCGTTGATCAATAACATTTGTGTTGCCGAATATTCACTCCAACATGATCAACATTGAGAGACGTGAATATCGGTTTATTGCGAAAAATAAATTCACAAAAATATGTATCTGTCTGTATCTGTATGTTGAGTGCATCCCTCATACTTGAGTATTTTTGCACTTGGTGCAACTAGGTGTGAACAACAATAAAATCACTGGCAACAACGTGCGATGTTGTGGATAAAGTCGACTAAAAACACGGCGGCTGTTTAAGCGGCTACATCCTGTTTTGCCACTGCCCACTTGAAGCTCTCGAGTGATGGTTTCTGAGTGAGTTCTTCGGGCAGTGTGTTCCATATACGGATCGTCGATGCAAAGAACAAGTGATTATATGCCCGAACGTGAGTATTGGGTTTAAGGAACCGTGCGTTATGCCCACGAGTAGAGGTTTCGCGGCGAGTGAGATGTAATCGCAACCAGATTGTTCACAATTCTGTTCATCATCACGGCTTTTGCTTGTAACCGTCTTGCTCGCAGGGTTGGCCAGCCTAAACGCAATAGCGTGGATGAAGGACTGCTTACTCTCTGGTAGTCAGAAAATACATAGCGGGCGACGCGCCGCTGGACTGCTTCGAGCTTGTTCATGTATTTCTGTGTGTTTTGATGCCAGACCGAAGAGGCATATTCTACAATAGGTCGAACATATGAAGTATAACATTAATCCTTGATATATCTTTGGCAAATCCTGGTATTCCGTTGTAGAAAGGCTCGCGCTGCACTTGTCTTCTTACAATTTATGTCGATGAGAGAGTTACAGGTGAGTTTCCCATCAATGGAGAGGCCAAGATACTTAGAGTGTTTCACATAGTGTAGTTGTGTTGGATTGGGTTGCGTTTATTTGTTACAGATAGAACCTCACATTTGTCGGGATTGAACCTCATCATCCACTTCTTTTCCCATTCTTGTAGGCTGTCTAGGTCACGCTAGATATCATTATCGGGGTTTGTATGTTACTTTCTATTCCAAATCCGCATCGATGTGGATACTACTGTTCTCCCAGCCTTGTAGATCATAAGGCGCTACTCCTTTCCCGTCAAAATATATATTAGATAAAATACTTTTTTTCAAAGCAGTTTATGTTACAAACATATAACCAATCAAAGAAAAAGCTGTTAGGGTAACGTCATTCATTTAAAGTTAAACTTTAAACTCACTGATCATAGGTAGCGCTTTTGATTCGCCCATTCAGGCAAAACTTTCAACTCAGAGATCAAGAGCTATAAGGAGCGAAACATTCGACTCACTATTCTAGGCGACACGTTTAACTTCATCAACCCCCTTGTATAATTCATATGGACATTATATCAGAGTATCTTAAATTTTTCGAAAGCCAGGGCAAGCATTCAGGGCACGCGTACTTTCGCTGCAACAACTCAGGGTAATTAACTTACCATTTCACATTCAGGGCAAGTGTACTTACCCCAGGGCAAATATACTTGCCCTGACCGAACAGATTTTCTGTAGCATATATACAAATTACGAATAATATATTCGTGATCAGTCTCAAAACGTAAAAAAAAACTGGTTTCCCAAAAGTTTTTATTTATTTTTATGAAAAAACTCTGTTGGACAGTAGGTAAATAAATGTTTAAAGACTGTGTAAAATAGAATAAGTTTCCGTACATATTTTTCAGAAATATATCCATATATTGTATATTTTGGAATTTAATGGGCGATATTAGGTGACAGTGTGTTATCCTTGGCTGTCAGAGCACCCCATTTTAATACGATGGATGCTACATGTATTTTTAACGACATGGAAATGAAACAACACTTCAAAGTTCATATTTTATAACTTTGAATTTATTTTTCCACATATCATAAATACCCATGCCAGGGTGTAGCATAAGCCAGAATTCTGCCTCGGTAATTTTTCGAGGGTTCCTGAAATTTGTCTTGAAAAATTGTCCAAGGTACCTAAATTATGCCTCGATAAAATCGATTTGTCCCTCAGTAATTTTTCGAGGGTACCTCAATTCTGCCTCGGTAATCTTGATTTACCTTCGACCTTGATTTACCTTCGACCCTTATGCTCGTACACTGATATTTACCTGATATTTACCTGACGGTACCGTACTTATCTTTTAAGGTACGGCTCGAGTTCCACTTTGAAAGCGTCAATATTTGGTGCTGATACTATTTTATCCGGTAATTTATTCCATTTTGGGATCACTCTGCTTGCAAAGAAATGCTTTCTTATATCCGTGCGATTATGCTTTATGTAGAGTTTTTGCGAGTTGCCCCTTGAATTCGATTCGCTCATTTGAAAGAATTTATCTTTATCCGTGAGATACGCATTGTTTATTATTTTGTATGTTTCTTTGAGATCAACTTGGTTTCTACGCTCAGTTAGAGATTGGAATGTCAAATCGGTACTACACATTTTTTCACATCTTCTTTGTGCTTTATCCAGAGCATTGATGTCTTTACGTGTCCATGGGTTCCATACTGGTGAGCAGTATTCCAATACAGGTCGGATGAGAGTCGAGTAGAGATTTATCATGACATCTGGAGATCTGTTTGAGAAACACCGTTTGATCATGCCTAACCGTTGATTGGCTTTTTTCACAATGCTTGTAACATGTTTGGTAGGTTTCAGATCGTTGGATACAAGCACGCCTAAGTCCTTTTGTTCGGATGTTTCACTTAGCCTTTGGCCATTGATACAGTAGGGGAATTCTACTTTCTTCCTGATTCTTACCACAGAGCACTTTTCAACGCTAAAATCTAATAACCAGTCATTGGACCACGCTGATAACCTGTTCAAATCGTGTTGTAGTTCATAACAATCGTCTCTACATTTAATATCCCGATATACTTTGCAGTCATCCGCGAACAGCTTTATGCTTGATGATACTCCGTTTGGTAGATCGTTGATATATAGGAGAAAGCATAGCGGTCCTAATATAGTGCCTTGGGGGACGCCTGATATAACAGGAGTCCACTCGGACGATGATCCGTTCAGTATCACCCGCTGGCGTCTACCAGTGAGGAAGGAGTTCAGCCACTTCAGAACCTTACCACGTATTCCATAACTGCTTAATTTGTGCAGGAGACGCGAGTGTGGGACAGTATCACCCGCTGGTGATACAAAATGAAATATATCGATGCCATTGAACGTGTTCAACGAAGAGCCACAAAAATGCTGCCTGGAATGGACCAGCTCACATATGAAGAAAGGCTACGAA
>LQRL01159772.1:0-10771 GCA_001703475.1 Hydroides elegans
TTTAAAGTGCTCTAGAATCGACAATTTTCAACCGATCGAGATGAAACCTTGACGAGGCACGACTTCAGACCTTGGTTTATGCGTGTATAAAATTTGATAGCTCTAGCTCAACTCCTTCATACCAAACTCGCGTGGACAAAGTACCCTATATCAAGCGGGACAGACAGACGGACGGACGGACGGACAGACGGACGGACAGACGGACGGACGGACGGACAAGCTCAACCCTATATCCCCTCGTTTTCACGGGGGATAAATATATGGAAATAGAAGCGGGAAAAAGTTACTAAGTTATTGATCGTAAATTCCGAGGTTTGTGAATTGAAATGGTATATTTTACTTTACATGCATGATTTATATGATATTTCATCTAAACAGTAAAGAAGAATCATTCAAACTTAATTTCCAAAGGTATTCATATAACACATATTAAGGAACGTTTATATGAAATTTTAATACTTTTTAAACATCAACGTAATTTTTCTTTCATTTGAAAAACGGAAATGAAGATAATTTAACACTCAATTTCACCATTTAAGCAACTACCAGGAAAAATCTAGCTATAATAAAAAAAAAACAAACTGCTAAAATGGTGTCTACATGTAAAAGGATGGGGGAAATACACATACAAGTGCATGGCTATCTATAGGCACTGAATCACCCTGTTCTTATAGAAACTAATATAAAGTGTATGAGATGCAATAACATAGGCAATGACAATTATATAAATATACCAGAAAATATATATCTAAGCTAAGCATTCAGCCTAATAGCGTATATTTCCATTCTGCGTTTTGAGTCTGAAATAAAAATCGAACACATTAAAATTGATAATCATCCCTGTGTTAAATCTTTATGAATAAATGCCTTATCAAAAAATAAATGTTTAATTAAAATTCACAATAACATAAAAGTTGGAACATGCCACTTGAATAAACATAACATATTTATGAATTCAGATCAATAAGAGAGCCAAGTGTTAAGTTGAATATCGACGTGAATAGGGATTAAGGTAGATATGAGATAAAATCGAGAGAAAGAAGAGAAGTTCTTGGAGGAAGAGTGGGAGAGATAGAGGAAGAAAACTCATCATGCGAGAAAGGAAAGGACTAAGAGAAAGAGATATAGAGGAAGGAATCTGTATTTTTCGGGGGAATTTTGCTTCCGCAATATTTAGATTCCCCGCAAAATCACAAAACTTTCCTCTACATCTAGGTGAAATAGGAGTGGGGTGCTTAACGAACTTAACAAATAAAGAAATAACAAAATCAATAACGACACAGCGTTGCAAGCCGTGGCTAAAAGGTAGGTTTTACTATTTAACAAATAAAAGTCAGAGTGAGATAAAAAAGAAAACGATAACTATGAATCTAAAGGAAGATGTGATACCTAATTGACAGCGATCTCCGCTATAACCGGGCATACAGTGACACACAAAGTCATCCGAAGCATCTTCGCAAATTCCGTTGTTTTCACAGGGCGTTGGTGTACAGTCGTCGATGTCTTTGAATATTTAAATAAAATAGTGTTCACGGTAGTTTAATACGTCTGTGAATTAAAAACTGTGATCTTAAAATTGTGAATATTATGAAGGTGAATAGTGTGAATTGAGAACTCCTATTAAAAAGATAATAAAATATTTTTTTGCTTTAATCACTTTGATCTTTTAATTAAGAACAATAAATCGCAGAAATCTGCAGACGACCAGCGATTCATGTGCAAGAATCTGCCGATGCCTGGCTGCTCTCAATAAATCATTACTTTAATGATTAAACAAATGTTTTTTTTTATCATACTAACCTATTTCACAGAAGACCCCGGTATATCCTGTTCGGCACGTACACGTGTAACTGGCGACACCGTCATGGCACGTGCCTCCGTGTAGACATACAGCACCGGCACATTCATCGGTATCTGAAAATATAGCCATTTGATTATTTAAACTCGTTGTTTTTCCTAAATGACCATAAAAAGCCATAGGCCTATTTTTTTTTTACAAAGAGATATTGCTTGTTTTGGAATGGTATTCATAATCAATTTAAATCAATATACTTGTTCGGGCAAAGAACCTTTTATTTGAATTTGTCACAAGAAAGTCGTTCAATATTGTTTATTTAGACATTTACCAAACACTGTATCGGAGTTTTTGTTTCCCTCTCTCATCTTCTAATAAATTATTTATCTAAGTTTATCTAAATATGCGTCAAACATGGGGGAATTAAATTAAATAAAATAATGACATTATAAAATAAATGACCCCTCACCGATTTGACAGAACGTGCCGCCATAGCCACGTGGGCACGTGCAATAAAAGTCGTCCACGAGATCCGTGCACGTGCCACCGTTTGCACACGTGTTCGGTGCACAGTCGTCTATGTCTTGAGTAAAAACAGCAACAGAGGCGTGGAAGGTTTATCAGAACATATTTTATGTTTCATTATATAGGCCCCTACTTTACGGTTCATTTGTCATTGATCTAGCTAATTACAGCTTTTTCGGACCTAAAAAATCATTCTACCAAAGCTAGAAATAATATCCTTACGTCTTACCGACATCAAGGAATTTTGTAATTGACCATCATATAATATTTACGAATTGTTAGGTAACCCACCGATTTCACAGTCTGTTCCAGTGAATCCTCTAAAGCACATACACGTGTAACGGCCAATCATGTCGTAGCAAATTCCGTTCATGCAAGGCGAGGATAGACACTCGTCGATATCTGTAAATATTAAGAGGTTTGATATTTGATTTTAAACGTACCGTAAAAGTAATAGTTTACTTCATCTGTCGCTCATACTGTTGTAAGTCGTATCCCGTACAGGCTAGATATAATGCAAATATCAAAATGCTCTAGTTATCTAGATGAGGATTCACATTTTCATTTCGATGTTTAGGAATAAGTAAAATACAGTCGTAGGATCGATACACTTAAAATCTCAGCGATATGTCACCACTTTACCATGTTGACATCGACCCCCGGTGTATCCCGACAGACAAGTGCACGTGTACCCATTGATGACGTCTTCACATCTAGCCTCGTTTTCGCAGGGAGAGCTTGAGCATTCGTCCATGTCTTGAAATAACACGGTTTTAAATTAGAATTTGTATATATATAACATTTTAGTGAATAAATGAAATACATGTATTACATTTTATAATAATCCAATGAAAACTGTGTTTTGTTTATATATTTCATATAAGCTTAACTTGTCACGGCAATTTAAATCGCCCTTTTTGGTACATTTTAGTTTTGTTTGCTCAACCCCCTCTTTATCGCATTTGTGAACATCGGGATTAAGAGCATCGTCTACAGTGCCTCAAATAAAGGACTTTAACATGGGGTTAAATGGGAAAATGCAAGTTTTTAAATTAAGTTTTACGGTATGTTCCCGCGATAAGATTTTATTAAAAATTGTATAAGTACAAGTTCATCCTGTCCTGTTTCTAATGGCATCAAGGTTACCGGTAGGTCAAAAGGCTTTGTCAACGAAAATGCCCCATAAACTTTCCTATATAAGTTGGCGTTTAACATTGGGTTAAATGGCAGTCTACTAAGTTTTTGATCGTATTTTGAGCAATGTTCCCACGATAGGATTTTAATCAGAATGATATCAAATTAAACTTCATCTTCAACTCTTTCCAATGGTACCAAGTTTACTGGTAGGTCAAAATGCTTTGTTAACGAAAAAGCCCCATAAACATATATAAGTTGGCGTTTAATATTTGGTTAAAAGGCAGTCTACTAAATATTTGATTGTATTTTTAATCATGTTCCAACGATAGGATTTTATTTCAAATTATAAAAAAAATAAAACTTCATCGTCATATGTTTCCAACCATACCAAGTTTACTGGTAGGTCAACATGATTTGTTACCAAAAAACCATTTAGAATCTTACATAATTTACTTCAAATTCGCCTCTGAATGCATAGTAAATATATACTAAGTTTAACGAAAGTAATCAATTTAGTCGCACATCTTTCGACATAAAGGTTATTATGTTAAGCGGATTACCACCATAAGATATTTTAAATACATGTATAACGTTTGATTGCATTTGCAGAATTAGAAATAGAGGCATTCTAATTTACCGCATGAATCACTCGCTTTGATTGTGCGAAACTCAAGTTAATTGCAATTCACTATTGTCCTTAGTTCGCATATCAGGGCTAGGTAAACATAACTAAAATGTACGGTCTAAACTGCCGTGTTGTTCAAACTTAAGCCTAAAAAATGTATTGAAAATGAAGAGGACCAAATTTAATTTTTTGTGATCTATTTTAGGTAGGATATTATCCAAGTTTATTATGTCGGGAATTTTATATTTAATTGCACATTTATATTGACAGACGTAACAAGACTGTCCAAGGACAGTGTGCCACAACTTGCACAAATCTCCCTGTAAGCGGGTTAATTATTCATCTAGAGTTTCAATCATCAATAAACTTGATAGAACAAAGTTATAAATCCATTCAATTGATTTCAATACAACCGGTACTGTACATTCATTCCTTGCAGTCAAACTTTTATTGTGAATATTGAATAAATTTGTTTCCAGTATATAAACTTTTCTATATATTTTTCACAGTTCAAAACATTTGACACATTACTTGATTTTTATTGGATTGAAATATCGAATAAAAACAGTATTATTTGTTGATGTGAGAATCATGTCTATTGGTTTTATTTGTTTGAAAAAGTTGTTAATGCACCCGTCAGTTTTTCCCTTGAAAAAAAAAATCACCAAATAATGTGAAAATACGACGCACCATAGCACATTTGCGTCTTACAAATAACTAGAAGGTCAGTGACCTTGGATCCCCCGTGAACTTCAACAATTCGTGGATGCAGGATCGTCAGTTTTTAATATAATTAACTTTGAAAATAACGAACGATTTTGCGAATAAACAAGATCATGGGTTGAAAGAAAAACAGAGTAACATCTTGCATCATCACTCATTTCTTTCTGAAGACATCTCTAGGACTGACGAGACAAGTTGGAAAAACGAGGCCAGCGAAACAAATATATAATTTAATTTACATTGCAAATATGCTTATATAAGCACGATTACTTTTGTAAGCCAATTCCAAATGCACCAGGCTCCCCAAATAGGTGTTAACACATCTCTATTAATTTCCTGATTAATATGCTGATATAGGCATGATTGCTTATAAATATGCTAATATAAGCATACTTGCTTATAAAATCACACGCAAAATGTTTTTGGAGGGCAGCTGACGAGACAAGTGAAAAAAAAATATAATTTCACTTATCTAAAAAATAATATGCTTATATAAGCATGTTTGCTTATATAAGCAATATATAAGTACATGCCACCTTAAGTACATAGCAGCTTATATAAGTACATACCACCTACTTAAATGATAATATCTTATATTATCAGGCACATTTCCTCATCTTTTTGCTACTTAGTGCTCCAAAATCGACAATTTTCAACCGATCGAGATGACATCATGACGAGGCACGACTTTAGGCTCTGGTTTATTTGTCTATTAAATTTAAAATCTCTGGCTCAATTCCTTCATGCCAAACTCGCGTGCACAAAGTACTTAACATCGGGTGAAAATGTTTAAATCGACCATTTTAAAAGTGCTCCAGAATCAACAATTTTCAACTGATCGAGATAAAACCTTGACGAGGCACGACTTCAGACCTCGGTTTATAAGAGAATAAAATTTGAAAGGTCTAGCTTAATTGCTTCATACCGAACTCGCGTGCTCAAAGTGCTTGGCATATGAAAAAGGTTTAAAATCGACAATTTTTAAAGTGCTCCAGAATCAACAATTTTCAACGGATCGTGATAAAACCTTGACGAGGGACGACTTCAGACCTTGGTGTATGTGTGTATAAAATTTGAAAGCTTTAGCTCAATTGCTTCAGACCAAACTTGCCTGCACAAAGTGCTTGGCATCTGAAAAAAAAGTTTAAAATCGACAATTTTTAAAGTGCTCTAGCATCGACAATTTTCAACCGATCGAGATAAAACTTTGACGAGGCACGACGGTTTATGCGTGTATAAAATTTGAAAGCTCTAGATCAACTCCTTCATACCAAACTCGCGTGCACGAAGTACTCTATATCAAGCGGGACAGACAGACAGACGGACGGACAGACAGACAGACGGACGGACGGACAGACGGACGGACAGACGGACGGACAAGCTCAACCCTATATCCCCTCGTTTTCACGGGGGATAACAATGCTATATGCCATTATGTTTCTAACAAAACCATTTTAATGCTTGGATGAAATCCACCGTTTGCTTACCTTATAATATTGATCATTTCAAACAATCGCATGGTTTGTGTAAATTACACAGAAGTATTCGATTCTGCGAGAAGCGAAAATAAAATAGTATGCAAAACGCAATTTATGCAGCAGTACATGCCATGCATCCCGAAAATGATTTTATTTTCAAACTAACTGGTGCCTCTGCATTGGCCAGTCAACGCTTTTTCATCGAGAATTATTATAAGGCAATACATGAATGAAAAAGAACTAGAAGGTCAGTGACCTTGGATCCCCCGTGAACTTCAATAATTCGTGGATGCAGGATGGTCAGTTTTTACTATAATTAACTTTGGAAATAACGAACTATTTTGCGAATAAACAAGATCATGTGATGATAGACAAGACTGTCCAAGGACAGTGTGCCACATCTTGCTCAAGGATAAAACAAGCTAATCAGCGTAAGAAACAACAGATGATGTCATATAAATAAATAGCTTTAACACTACAATCCACTCGCTCTCATTGCGGGATTGTTTACTGGTATATTATCAACGACTTAAATCATGTTTATTTATAGCTCCTGTTGTGTGAGTGTGTTTGTGCTACATGGCAATGTCGAAATCTGACTCAGTCCTTATTGCACTGGTCAGCAGTTAAATTGCTGTGCACTCGTTCATTATCATCAATAAGCAAAAAAGCAACACGCATAGCGTTAATCTTCTATAGTTTAATAGTAAAAATAACAATGTTCTCTTTAAGTATCGCCTAAAGCTCATGGATTTTATACGAAACTGTGACGAAATGTTGTGAAATCAGACGAATTTGCCCGAAATCCAGGAAAGACTCAAAAAACGAACAGAAACCACTAACGTGGCTTCTGTTGTTAAAAACCACTTACGACACAATAGTTCACATCGCTAATATCTGGACTAAATTGTGTTTTGATGAGGATTAAAGAACACATATTATTATATGTATACAGATACTTTTGAACCAAAGGCTGCAAGGTTTCCTTAAATATATTCGAAGAAATATTACATGACATTCACATAACATACAAAATACTATGCTGACCCTTTTACTTAGACAGCCTTTTGGAAGATATTCTTAATTATTTTTACGAATCACATACAATTGGATTTAATTATAAGTAGAACTATCTGGAAGTTTTAACCAAACAATAATGATTCTTATAATAAAATCGAAGCAATTAAATGAAAAGCGTAACGTTTATATAAATTTATATATATATTTATTAGTTTTCGCCGAACTTCAAATATGAAGGAATCAGATATGAGAATCATAATTAGATATATGGATTTTATTGCATCAATATAAAGGTGTGTAAATTAACTGTTATAAGGCAACTTCTTTAATGGCCGAGATACTATTATTTTGATTATGACGTAACAATCAGGTGTGATGCACATCACTAACTACAGCTGTTTTATATAAATACATTAGAAAAATATATTCAGCCATATAAATTTCATTAAATAAATAGAATGGTGTGTGAATTCGTACATCAAAATCGTAGGTTCGCTTCTTAAACGTTTAAATTGAAAAATAAAAGTAGTCACAACTTTGCTTATATAAGCAATATAAGCATATATAAGCAGTTTTTTAAAAGTCAATGACCCAACAAATAATAATACCGAATTTCATTAAAATCGGTCAACAACTGTGAGAGGAGTAGCGTTTTAGAAAAAAAGTTAACGCACTAAACAAATGAATAAATAAATAAATAAATAACGTGAAAGCGGTGGTACAATCCCCGCCTTGCGTAGCAAGCCGTGGCTAAAAAACAGAGTCACATCTTGCATCATCACTCACTTCTTTCTGAATCAGGCGCCAGAGTTCTCTTCGCCGAAACCGTCGTCTGAAGACATCTCTAGGACTGACGAGACCAGTCGGAAAAAACGAGGCCAGCGAAACAAATATATAATTTAACTTACATAGCAAATATGCTTATATAAGCACGATTACTTTTGTAAGCCAATTCCAAATGCACCAGGCTCCTTAAATAGGTGTTAACACATCTCTTTTAATTTCCTGATTAATATGCTGATATAAGCATGATTGCTTATAAATATGCTTATATAAGCATACTTGCTTATAAAATCACACGCAAAATGTTTCTGGAGGGCAGCTGACGAGACAAGTGAAGAAAGAATATAATTTCACTTATCTAAAAAATAATATGCTTATATAAGCATGTTTGCTTATATAAGCAATATATAAGTACATACCACCTTAAGTACATACCAGCTTATATAAGTACATACCACGTACTAAATGATAATATCTTATATTATCAGGCACATTTCCTCATCTTTTTGCTACTTTTTAAAGTGCTCCAAAAATCGACAATTTTCAACCGATCGAGATAAAACCTTGACGAGGCATGACTTCAGACCTTTGTTTATGCGTGTATGAAATGTGAAAGCTCTAGCTCAATTGCTTCAGACCAAACTCGCATGCACAAAGTGCTTGGTATCTGGGGAAAAAAGTTTAAAATCGACAATTTTTAAAGTGCTCCAGAATCGACAATTTTCAACCGATCGAGATAAAACCTTGACGAGGCACGACTTCAGACCTTGGTTTATACGTGTATAAAATTTGAAAGGTCTAGCTCAATTGCTTCAGACCAGACTCGCCTGCACAAAGTGCTTTGTATCTGAAAAAAGTTTAAAATCGACAATTTCTAAAGTGCTCTAGAATCGACAATTTTCAACCGATCGATATAAAACCTTGACGAAGCACGACTTCAGACCTCGGTTCATACGTGTATAAAATTTGAAAGCTCTAGCTCAAATCCTTCATACCAAACTCGCGTGCACAAAGTACCCTATATCAAGCGGGACAGACAGACGGACGGACAGACAGACGGACAGACAGACAGACGGACAAGCTCAACCCTATATCCCCTCGTTTTCACGGGGGATAATGATGCTAGAAAGAAACCTTATCATCGGCCACACGACGTGAGTCACGTGACGTTAACATACACACGAAAGATCTTGTATTTTCGCTCTCTTATCGGAGGAGGAAACTAAGAGCAGATATCCCGAAAATGTTCTTATTTTTTTAAGTGCTTATATAAGCAAAATTGCTTTCGTAAGCACACCCTGTAGAGTTGAAACCCTAAAGATTGATATAAAAAAATCCGCATTGAAATCCGTCCACAATCTTCGGAGGAGTAGCGATTTTAGAATAAGTTTACGAACTAAATAAATATATATATCAATAACACAAAGTGGTCACACAAACCCCGGTTTGCTTCGCAAGCCGTGGCTAAAAACACAATCGAGACATATGTTTTACCAATTTCACAGAGTTCTCCATTGAATCCATCGGCACATTCACAACTGTATGATCTGACATCGTCTATGCAAACACCGCCGTTTTGACAAATGAGTCCTTCGCAATCATTTATGTCTACAAATCAAGTAAGGGTTGATATTATAATTTGGATAAAAGAAATAGTGATTTAGAATGATGGATTTTGAGGACTATATTTTGCTTTATACTGACAATTAAAATTGATAACATGATTTATAGATTTTTAAGGGCAAGGGAAAAGTATTGATAAGGAGGAATACATTTTAAGCGCAAAGCAATTGTATACCATGAATGTTTGTTATTCATGTGCAATGAAAATATATTTTGTTATCTTATCATTATCCGATATGCATGTGTTAACCATCGTCAATACAAAAATCAACTTTAAACGCAAATTTATTTCAAATACGCAAAGAAATGTATACTCATTAAGTTGCAGTTATGAAAATTACCAAAAAAATGTTGATCACACAACTCAATTTTCACTCAATAAAAACTTACTTGATTGGCATTCGACTCCTGTGTACCCCGGATCACACAAACAGACGTAAGAATCAACGTCATCTTGACAGTTGCCATAAAGACATGGGCCGGAGAGACACTCGTTTATATCTGCAAGTTTTAATAGTTTTATATCAATATTGTAGGGTTTTAACAAATAGCAATATATATGTACTCAATATAAACAAGAATGTCATTGAGCTCAGTGAAAACAACAAAGCGTTTAAAATGAAGATTGAATGTTTTCAATTTTCAATTCGCTTTTTGTTAGTTTTCGCCAAATTGCCTTTTAAAACATTTTACTTCTGGTGCCGTTTGACCAAAATCGTACGCTCTTGTGCCACATCGGTTTATTGTCCTAAATGATAGTTTTTCAATCACGTGTTATTCGGTATCTTACATGTATATCAATCATAACTCTTTGATCATTGTGATATCGTACTTGTTAGACAGTTTGGTCCAGCGTAGCCAGTTGCACAATCACAATGAGAGTTCGATCCATCTTCAATACACACGCCGCCATGGAAGCACAGAATCCCTTCACAGCTGCTTACCACTAAACCGCAGTTAGATGTCGTTAATTTAATTCATGTAGTGTGTTTATACAATATAATAATGTTGGTAACCGGTACCCTCCCCCCCATGAACATTCCCCCCCCCCCCCATGACCAT
>LQRL01159775.1:7191-18616 GCA_001703475.1 Hydroides elegans
CGAATCTGGCCGTTTCCACTGGCCGAAACTGTCGAAAGACACATCTACACGCCGAGACCTTTTATTCGAGCCTATTCCCAGGTTTATACGACCATCCGTTACAAAGATACATCCTGGAAACGAATCGATGACGGACAGACGGACGTACAGGCACCCCAACTCTATAGGCCCCAAACCTTTGGGCTTGGGGCAAAACAAAATGTACATATGTCCAAGATAAATGTAACGGAAAAAAATATTCCAGATATTGTTTTGAGAGAAAAATCCTTTACTGCAATAAAGAATCGTCTGCATAAATTGCTATAATATATTTATAAACTTTCTCAACATTATCGTATACTGACCCACATTAAAAAGTGCCACCCTATTGTTTTGTTATTTTCTTGAAAATTCATGACTAAAAGAAAACAAATTATATGTTTTAACCTTCTTTGAGATCTCTTTTGAATCCATTACAAAACAAAAAGTGTGTATCCTTAATAAAAACTGTTTCAACGAGCGTAATCGAAACACAATCGAAAATCGGAGTGTCGGGTCTCTAATACCGTGTGTGTCCACCACATGCAGCGACTGTAGCTTGGCATCTTTGGCCCTAGATTCTAATCAAATCGGGCGAGAAATCAGGTCATGGCATTACCAATACCTTTTCAGCATGGAGGTAGTCCGAGGTTAGCCCGGTGGTGTGTGACCGAGCGTTGTTATGCTGGAAAATTCGAAAACACGTGGTGTTGCTCGAAGGACGGAACAACGTGCTCCTCGAGGACATTCGAAATATACCGACGGGCAGTAAGATTACCCTCCAATATAACGAGAGATGTTCTGTGGTGAAAAGCAATACTTGCCAATATTATAGCGTTTGATCCACCCAATAAATTGCGTTCACGAACGCAACAGCTCGCGTATTGTTCGCTCATCATTCGCAATGTGCGCCGCGACCGAAAGGTTTGTCAATACAAAATCTGGTATTGTCCGAGAATAAAACAATAGTCCACTGTCTCTGGGTCCAGTTAACACGCTGTAGAGTTCGCACTAGTCTTCTGCGACAGCAAACCGGTGTTAGAAGGTTCCCTCGATACGGTCTTCGACACAGAAGATCACGTTTGCGTAAACGGCGCTGAACGGTATCGCCCGGGATCGGTGGGTTATGCCTTTCCGGCGTCTCACGAGCATTACGACTGGCCGACCGAAAGCGGTCTCGGAGATACAGAGGCCTTATGCAACGGTTCTGCCCCGGCGTGGTTTCTCTCTCCCTTCCTGAGCGCGGCCTTTCATTTATAGATCTGGTTTCTGCATGGTGCCTGACTAAGCTTCTAATACCCGTTCTAGCGCAACCAAAACGACGTGCAACCTGGCTATAGTTAATGTCCGACTGGATCATCTCCAGTGTGATCAAACTTTCTTCCTGTGAAAACGTGGCATCTTTAATTAAAATGAGAATTTTGGAGCTTTATTAAGGATTATCGTTGGTATCGCTAAAATGCTGAATGAAACATAATCAAGCGACCATAATAAAGCGACCAACCCACAATAAATTAAAATGTTCTATAGTGCGATCGCTTGGCTAGAGGTGCACTCGAGCGTGACAGGCACCAATGAACTCGATTAGAAGCGTAGAATCTATAGTTTAGTTTAAGGATCATGGTCTAAATATTAAAATCTGATTTAGAAAGAAAATAAACGAAAACAAAAAGGTTGCACTTTTCTATGCGTGTCATGATATATAACATAACACATCAATAAGTATACATGTACATTACTCAAAAATGCGCGTTATAGTATTTTCTTAATATTCTAAGATTAGTATCTTTAACGAAATATTTAAACCTGTAAACCTAATGGCAAAACAAATATCAATATGATAACCACTTACTTGGTTAAGGTAATACAGCAAAATAAAATATGTATTCCACAAACACTTTCGTTTTACACTAGCCTTAAAATTTGTGAATATTAAAATTGTTAAGAGTGGAAATGTAGTCCTTGATATATCTGCACTCTGCGCAATATTGTTCAATGTTGTGAAGGTATTATCAGCAAAGTATACAAAGAACTCTCCTTATTTTATTGTATAAATCATTGACCGAATATGATCCGTATTGAAGTCAACAGTATTAACTAATACTGAGATCAATATACAATGTACATACAATAAGTCGTCCTTCGGATTGTATCTATATTTAGCTAACAACATATAATTACTTTCGCTTAAGTGCTGCTCAAATAAG
This sequence comes from Hydroides elegans, assembly GCA_001703475.1. Taxonomy (NCBI): domain Eukaryota; kingdom Metazoa; phylum Annelida; class Polychaeta; order Sabellida; family Serpulidae; genus Hydroides; species Hydroides elegans. Next base: position 9,417 of record LQRL01159775.1, read on the forward strand.
ACATTAGATTATTGTTATATGCAAGTTAAAAACGTGGTAAATTATATGCTTATAATTTATTTCTTATATAATAAATGAGGGTATGTTTAATAGTCATTGGGTTAAATGCAATGTTAAATCTCCGGGTCGGGTATAACCCATGTCCAATCAAAAGCTTTATTGGTTCTAATATGCAATGCAAAATTGTCACAAATTACATACATATACATTTATTATTCAAGGACCTTGAAGTTTTAGGGTCATGATCGACTTTGCAGGGCTCTGAACCCGGTGTTCTCTGTTGGTAGAGGCTACATGTTTTACCGATTGAAGTTAGACCAACATGCAAAGCACACTTATGAAGACAACAAAACCCGACTCGAAGTGATTAGTTACTACCGATATGATAAAACGTGTACTCGCATAAAACACCTTTATGTCCAAGTTTATATCTTATATCACGTGCGAAACTTTCTTACAAACACGTTTCAACGTGTTTATAAAATGTTTATATGGTTTTTGAATACCACTATGAAACTGTTTCTTTATCCACATGATCACACTAAAAAATCCTTATGTCTCTATATTTGGGTTGCACTTTGATACTTTTTCAGACGGATATCAACGCGTTTCGAAATATATTCGTTCACTGACACTTACATGTACATGTACTCAGGGTGTAGCAAAAGGGTCGAAGCCCTCGGTAATTTAGAGGGCAAATCAAGATTATCGATGCAGAATTGAGGTATCCTCGAAAAATTATCGCTCAATGTTAAAATTGAATTTATCGAGGCAGAATATAGGAACCGTCGACAAATACCGAGACAAATTTGAACCTATCGAGGCGAATTCCTCGACCGACGTGGAATTCTGGCTTAGGCCACATCCTGCAAACATATCGTCACTTTTCGGCGGATTCAGCTTAGCCTCGTTAACTTGAAACTAAGAAACAACAGCAAATTTAAAATTATAAACCACCGGTCATTAAATCATAACATTACTTACATCCCTATCCTGGGGCAGCCCGTTGTACCAGCCGACAAAGGCCCGTGCCGAATGCACACCCTGCAGGTGCTCACCCGGGATGTTGAATTTCTTGTCATCATCTGCGCCATATGACTGTGTACAGAAAATAAATATTGTTCAGCATGTGTTTCTTACTGCTTGACAAGAAAATGAGTTGATCTCAAAGCATGCTGAACTTCTCATATCTACATCTATCTATTAAATCATTGCATTTTTAATATGGTCACAAAAGGCTTAGAAAAATAAACAGGATATTCGCTAAATGACTTAATCTTTAAAAAGAAAATACAATCATCCATGCTGGTTTATACATGTACACAATTCTAGTACACATACAAAAAAAATCGTATCTACGACACAAGCTCAATATTAACAAATGCATATATTCATGCTCACCAGAACAACGGCCGTGTACGCCTCCCTCAGCTGCTTCACCGTAACGTCTTTTCCGACGTCCACGTTCCCGATGAACGTACATCGCTCGTTCTGTGCCGTGTGCGTAAATGTGTTGATGACATTCTATGACAATGGAAAGGAGTTTATATATTATAAATATAGGTTGATAAACAGAAATTGAAATCATGGTCCTATTTCAGCTGTCATTGCAGAAATACAAATACGTATATGTATACTCTCAACGCTCATTCTGCGCCAAGTGTGTAAACATGGTGGTGTCTTCTGCGATGACGCAAATAGATAAAATATCTAAGTGTATATTCTATATAAGATCCTTAATATGAATTAAAACTGGACAGGCGCTAGCCGCTCGTATTTTCGCAAAATGCGAATTCCTATTGGAAAATGCGAAAACAAATTTTTCCAGCAGAATAATTTGGCAAAGGTTCTTCGCTACAAATTCTAATTGAGAAAAAATGTTTGAAAATGCGAAACAAAATTGTATTGCTTTCGCATTTTTTGGCGAAAGGAGTCTTAGCCTCGCGCGAACCTAGCAAAGCCTTTATTCACCAGGCTGATTTTTCTTTCATTGAGAAGAAAATTGAATAAAGTGCGCCTTTAACTTGATTCTCGTTACATGCAAAATAAGTGGATGTGAAAGCATTGATGAAGCTGCGATTGACAATAGAAAACTTTCCTAATTTTTCATAAAGGACAAGAACAAAATATTACCCGAAGTATCTTTCACTGTTTATAACGATTCTATTTTCACTATTTGATTAATCACTATAAGAATGGTCAACCATTACTCGTACAAATTCATATAGGAAAGTGCAATTTTGTTATTGTGTTTCAGTAACGTTTACACATTAACACTCATGATTTTGTTTCTCCTAATCATTCAGTATAATTATCTTCTAAAAAAAGTCACCTTGACTTCGGGGTGATCAGGTGCGACTCCAAAGCGGACCAAACCAAACGGAACCGGAAGCTTCTCGTAAATGTCCACTTTCGCCGAGGGGTGGCCCTGAAAATGTGTTTTACATGCATTTAGTTAAAATAATGCTTCTTTTTTTTTTCTTTCCTTCATTAAAAAAAACAGGTATTTCATACATAGCAAGTTATAATATTTATACTAATTTTAGGAATGATATGCTTTTCTCCCTGTTGCTTTTAATGTCTGTCAACATAATTTAATTCATTAATACTTTCAAACGTTTCTTGAGAAACGATGCATAGATTTTTCTACAACATGTTTTATGAGGTCATTGCCTTTTCAAACAGTCAGAGAACAGCATGTGCCTAAGGGCGAGGTATACATGTTTTAATCATAAAAACCTTTATAGTAAATGAAATGGCTATTACAGGGTCTACTTGTATTTCAAAACTTCAATGAAACTACATAAAATCTATGTCATATTCTATTTTTTATTGGCAAATCAATGCTCTCACGATGATATGTGATTTACAATACATAGGGGTGGGCAGTAAAAGTCGATGGTCTCAGATCTTGCTCGCACAAAACGAATTAGGTAAATATAAGTGAGTTAAGCATGAAAACACAAATATTTTGAAAAAATGTTGAAAATTCGCGTGGCTATCCACTTTTTCGCGCCAAAAATTCGAAATCTGACTTTTTTTCGGAAAAAAAAAGTTAAAGATGATACCAGTCACTTTTTTCAGTCCCGTTTTTTACTCCAAACGCGTGTTTATGTTTCATGCTTCGATTTTATACCAAAATATCAAAACATATATTGCCTTTTGCCAAAATAATATCACATTGAAAACATTTTTTTCTCAAAAATTCATCATTTTAGGGTTATATATTTATGGTTTTCCAAATAAACCTAACTCAATCTAACAAATTTTATAAACCTTTAAATAGTGGGCCTTCTACTTATTTTACCATGATAAATCCGGCGATTGCCGGTCCATATTTAGGCTTAAATTGTAAATTTCTTGATGATGACTAAGGGGGCGCCCAGTACGGGCTCTTTTATTCGGCGACCATCCCCGATTTCATTCACACACAATTATTTCTATTTCACTTGGTCTATGGATTATAAATGCCTTTAAAAGTATTTTCGCTGCTATCCATGATTTTGGAGAAAAAAAAACTATATTCTATATAAGTTATTTTTGACAAACTATCGCTAACATGTGTATGTGAAAAATCAACCTATTCCGTCCAAGTTCAAATACAGATAATTCCACCTTGTTTGTATCCTTATCAATTTTCGACGTTGCATATCAATATCCTTTTAATTTCTATAAGTTTTGTGAGGTTTAAGATGCTGTAGAACAAAATATTCGCATCGAAATTCCGCCAACAAAGTATGAGTACTGAAATCGAGCAATTTCTCCAACAAATTCAGGCCGCTGTAAATTTGTTCTTTATTTCTTTTTATGCATTTTCGATCCGTTAAAACGAAGAAAAGGGTTTTAACCGATTCTGAACCCAGCAACTGATCTGAGTTTAGCAAGCCAAATAAATAGGCCAACATTAACAAAACATCATTTTTTATGGATGAAGCCGGAAAGATGTTTTGGTAAATGTGCTTTAAAAAGTGATAGAAATTATAAAATTAAGTTTAACCATTGACACACGGTTATAAATAATATTTATTTTGAATGGGAAATACCATCGAGTTAATAATCTTATTAACTTGATGACACTTGGCGAATTTTCGATTTGGTTTTGGCCAGAAAATAGGACTTGTGTTAATGAGGAAATGAATCATGCAAGTTCAAAAATTACCCGGCAATGGCCATTTTTTAAAAGAATAAATGAGTAGCAAGCTCCCTGGCTGAGGGTCCATAACATTTGTTTGTTTCAGTTAGAATTTCTTGGGAAAAACTTAAATATTTATCCCAAAAATGTCGAATTTTTGAGAATTAATGTTTTCGATGCAATATTTTTGGGCTAAGGGTGACACATATTTTGATATTTTGGTATCAAATTGAAGCAGTAAACATAACCATGCATTTGGAATAAAAACGGGACTGAATTTAAGGTTGGATACCAGATTTAGATATATTTTTCCTTTAAAATGTCAGATTTCGATTTTTTGGAGCGAAAAAGTGGATAGCCACGCGAAATTTCAAACGATTTAAAAAATAAAGTTATTTTTGTAACCAGTATACCACAAGAATTCGAAAAAGTTTTGTGCGAGCGAAATCGGTGATGGTCACCCAAAAAAGTGCACGTACTGCCCACCCCTACAATACAATTTGTTGTAAAGATACATTTTGTATACAAGTAATGTCGATTTAATTTCATTCAGGTTTGGCGTATCAGCAACCCACTATAGATCATCTGGTAGATTGTCTAAGTTCTATTTGAAATACAATGTTTTAAACCAAACACATACCTTAAGTATATGTTGTGCAGTGTAGAAGCCAGCTGGGCCACTGCCCACAATGGCTATGGTTGGTGATATCTTGGGGTTGAAGGATTCCTTATACAAGCCACGCAGCGGCCCCGTGAAATGACGTATAAGACGCATGGTCACCTTAATGTCCAATGAAAATATTATGTTATTGATGTATTAAGTTTAGATAAAAAGTTGGTTATGCATATTTTGTGCTTCTTATCAGTTAAAAGTTGCATTCATTGATGTAAGAAAAAAGTATCATATATTGAAGAGGTTCCATACATCGCAATGCTAACCGAATTAAACGTTCGTTTGTAAGGAAATTTGCAAAGGGTCATGTACCATTGCATATGACAGAATTTAACTTCGATCTAAAGTAGCATCTCTGCGAAGACATTTTCAATATCAAAGTTGGCTATATATGATTGACCAGATACATTGTAGTTTATTAAAACATCAACAATCCACTTAGTACCGTAACGCACGGAACTCTTTATTTAGTCAAGTGTATAGGTGCACGCAGTCGTTATTCTTACATGTAGGTCTTGTTGACCTTATCTCTTTTTATACTATGTCGAATTGACACAATCTGAAATTGCTACAATGTCTATATGAATTATTTAGTTGTTGAAGATATGTTTTCCTTTATGCAAAAACACATTAAATTATTATATCCATCCATTATATTATCCTCATATCGAAGATTATTTCATTATTTTTTCATAGTTATGATTAAAACCTAGTATCAACTTAAGATAACAATTTTTATGTACAATGTCACATACATGCACTTACATTATAAAGCATTTATAGATTTACAGTCACATGTTAAATCATAACACAAATTAATGTTCTATGTTAACAGCAAACCCATTCGTATCGTTTTAAGAAAACGCCATTGTCCAGTAAAGCCTACATGTATTTGCAACTACTCATGTTTTCCCCGATTCAATATTAAAGCTTTGGTTACACAGAATAGACCTCAATGATTGATACGCATAATATTGTTGTCAACTATGCAGCTTAATCAAAGCAGTTTGTTTGTTGCCTTTTTTGCTCGGAGAACAAGCCTTACGTCACGTTTCGCCTTTTGAATCTGATCGATTTCTTATACATGTATAACTAATGTATGTTTTCTAAACTTTCAACATGTATCTTAATACAACAATCAGCTTTATATTTACTTGGCAATCGTTTAGACACAGCAATAACCATTTATAATATTAAAGTTTATTTCGTTAAATTGCAGCTAAAAGGATAAGACTGCAAGCTTAATTATCTACACGGCTTAAGAAGTATCAAGCAATCTTCAGGCAATCACATTTTCTCTATCACTGCAGGGTGTTCGCCATGTGCAGACAGTGATAATGAACGCTTTATTTTTGTGTCTGTTTAGTGACACATTTTGTGATGATGCTGGGAAAGTCTTTCAGCTTTATTTCATAGACTTTTATTTACGTACATCAGATGGGTATCGTGATAACCGACGAATACTGACTTCAATGTATTCTAAATGAAAAATATTTGTTATAGGATGATTCTTTGCTGGTACAGGGATTTATCTACCTATGCGACTGTGGAAATTTTCGCACAATTTTGCCAAATGTCGCACAACTTTCGGTCCAAATGCGCCCGTCCTGTCGCACAGTTTTTCGACGAAATGCGCCCATTGTGTCATATGTATTCTGTAATGTGCCCATATGGACCCATAAACGTACTATATATCCAAGATTGTTTATGGTTTTGTTTGTCCATTCGAACAGACAGTGTTCATTCAAAAATTTGTTTCTATAGAGCTTCATCGATGTTTGTTCTTAAGCAGGTAAATATAAGTGACCAATCAGATTGAACAAATAGAAATATTTAGAAGTTTAAAATTGACGCACAGCTTTTTTCAATGTCGCACAGTTTTCGATAATGTCGCACAAAAATCATTCGGAATGCGCCCGCTGTCGCACACTCAAAAATTTGTAGATAAATCCCTGCTGGTATATAAAAATAATTATCTGATTATATTTTCGTTCGATTTAAGACAACAAACTTTTGTGCACACCATAACTTACTCTTTAAAACCAATAAACATGATTAAAATGGTACACACGTATTTTTGACGATGTGTGGTTTATAGACCTTTGTATCGAATTTTTGGACAAACTCAGGTCACTTTTGTGTTGGGCCATAGTTATAAGTTTAATGTTAAGGTTTATTCTCATTACACCCTAATCCATTCTTACATTAACCATTTAACTATTCAAGTGAAAAATATCAGTTGAATATATAATATAGTTACCGAGCTATTGGCCGCCAAAAATTAGACTATCAAAATCGGGTGTATCAAATTTTTTGGACATAATATAAAAAAAATATGAATCGTCTTTATACGGCATAGGAGTATAATGTGATATTGTTTCCTGGCTTTAGAAAAGTATTTTGAAAAGTTTAAAGGCATTTAAGACCAGTAGTTACGTGAAACTTAGCACTTTAGGGTCCCCCATGCCCCTTTTTCCCGTCAACTAGTCAAGAGGTTTATTGTGATTGGTTGGTCATGTAATATTCAATTATTCACATTTATGTCGGTGGAAAATCCAAGTTGTGCTATTTTTAAAATGATATACGTCGAAAATAATATTTCACAACTTAATATACCCGAAATTTATCTTATTCTCCTCTGTTACATAATTGTTCTATATTTTCATGCCAAAATACGTGGTCGAGGGACATTATTTCCAGTGTATTTCATTCCTAAAATTTCAAAAATATAATTTTTCATATAGATAAATATGAATTATTGAATATGACATAACCAACCAATCACAATAAACTTATTGATATGTTGACTGGAAAAAGGGGTATGGGTAACCCTAAAGTGCTAAGTTTCAGCGATATATACATAATACTACTGGTCTTAAATGCCTTTAAACGTTTCAAAATATTTCTTTAAGCCAGAAAACAATATCACAAGTTGCTCCTATGCCGTTTAAAGAAGATTCATATTTTTTTTTATATTCTGTCCAAAAAAAAATTGATACACCCGATTTTGTTAGTAGATTTTTTCAGCGGCTAATTACTCGGTTACTAAAATATATATTCAACTGATATTTTATAATTGAATAGTTAAATGGTTAATGTAAGAATCGATTAGGATGTTATGAGAATAAACTTTAAAATTAAACGTACAACTATCGCCCTACACAAAAGTTACCTGATTTTGTCCAAAAATTCGATACAAAGGTCTAATTGTCTTTATTTTGATATGATATGTAACATAGTTTGTGAAATATTTGATGTTTACAAAATCCTATGGAGTAAAAAATGAGTGGTTCCTATTGACATTTCTGCAAACACTGAAAATCTTCAGCTGTCAATCACCCACACTGACCCCATAGAGTAGCTGCCACTTATTAATAGAAAGTGGGTGGGGCTTACAGCAAGCAAAAGCTGCTATTAGTCAATATGCATGCAAGGTAATTATTCATTGACATGAGTCGTGTTGTAGTGGCTATTTTTAGAATTAAAAATGTGCTGCAATAATAATGCTAAATTTGAGCCTTGTTGTTTATCAATCATCCTAACAAAGAGAAATATTGAGTACAATTGTACCGTTGCAAGAAGATGTATAACAAAATGCCTTTTTGAAAATGGGAAAATAGAGAAAATAATCACTTGTGTTTGAATTTGGATTGAATGGCCTATTCTTGCAAATGCAAAAATATTCACTATTTCATTAAACATAATGCAATAATTGCATTAAATCCGAAATTTTAAATTAAGCTTTTAAGGATTCTCTTATAATCAAAATAAAATAAATAAGACGTATGCTCTAGGAGCATATCTTTATATATATAATTTATATATTATTCTATGATACATATTAGTCATATAATGAAATAAATATAATACAGTTGTAAATAGAGTCAATAAAAATGGGCCGAAACGTCCTGGGCCGAAACGTCTTGGGCCGAAACGTCCTAGGCCAAAAATATCTCAAAAAAAAGTGGGCCGAAATGGAAATCGGCCGAAACGTCCTCACACCTAGGGTATGATATCATTCAACAGAGAATATAAACGACTTGGTGATCTCTCGTCCCCTCTTTTCCACATTTTAAAACTAGAGGCTAAAGGCCTTCGATCCCCCGTGAACTGTCAATAAATATTTGATTAAGCATGGTCAGAATTGGAAAAACATACGCATCAGAGATATTTTCTCATAACCGTCTTTCTCACAACGTCTTTTCTCACAACGTCTTGCCCACAACGTCTTTCTCATTACGTCTTTCTCACAACGAATTTATCTCAACGTCTATCTCACAACGTCTTCCTCACAGCGTCTTTCTAACAACGTCTTTCTTACAATGTCTTTCTCACAACGTCTTTCTATCAACGATTTTCTAACAATGTCTTTCTTACAACGTCTTTCTCACAACG
>LQRL01159781.1:1346-12367 GCA_001703475.1 Hydroides elegans
GTTCTTGAGATGCCATAACAAATAAAGCCAATGAACGAATACAAATGCAATGATTGCTCCCGTTGATATGAAAATACGTCATTCTGTTCAATAAAAATGCCACACCTCATATTATTAGCATAATAATATCTTAAATTTATGTTTCATACTTGTAGTTGAAATATCAGTCGATAATATAGGCTACAATGACAAATTTATACAGGGATCTTCACAGGTTGTAATAGCAAAACATGAGAACCAATAAAATTCCAAACAATAGGAAAATAAATTTGATAGGGTAACATGAATAGCCCGTCGTCAAATGAAATCAAACATTCACCATTGCAAATTATTCAATGGTGTATCTATTCACGGATGTCTTAGGGACCGTTTCGCCAACAAAAAGTCAAGGCACTTATAACAAACTACATGTAACTATCCTCATCATCATTGCTCTCTATATACCGATCGCGTTCGGCGTTATGGCTATCACTTATTCTATTAAACTTTACCCTATATCGAGCCAATAAAAACACTGCATTGAATAAATTCTTTTTGGATACATTTTTTTACATATAAAGCGTTGCCTAGCAACGTGACATTGATTGACAAGCTAAGTCTTCTCAGGCATATATATATGTGGTAGCGAAACTTTAATTTAAGCGAAACTATAGTTTCGCTAGCGAAAGATTAATTTTTCTGATGATGTTGCAAAAAAAGGCCTATTTAAGATACTTTAACAGTCAAAATTTAGGATTTGGCCAAAAATGATTATGTTTCATGTATCTATTGATCCCATTATGTGTATCAGTGACATAAAGCACACTCCTAGATAGGATTATTCGTGAGTTGAGTCATGACTCAATTGGTTGGATGACCCATAATATAGTTCTATCCACATGTTTAAGATTAACAGTGATTAAAAGCCTTATATATAACTTTTCGACATAAAATACTTACATGATCCGAAAAATTAATCTTTCGCTAGCGAAATTAAAGTTTCGCTGAAAATTAAAGTTTCGCTGCGACATATACATATAAAGCCATTATACAACTAATTTCGAAATTTGGCTATCGCGACCTGTTAAAATCCAATTTTAATATAGATATAATTATATCGCTTGATTAAAAATTACACAATTAGATTCAGAATTTTCACGATGTTTATTTGATATCGTCATTGCTATTTAGATATTTGTTATCTTGTTGATTTTAGAAATTTACATGTTTTTGGATAGGCAGTTTTCAAGAACGATCTTAAGCATTGTAGGAGGAATATGGTGTATTTATAGAAGGTCCGAAATGGTAAACAATGGGCTGGCTTACTTATGCGATCACTTATGCGGGCCGTGTCAAAGACACACCAAACTATGTTGTTTGGCAACTGGGATTGGCATTTCAAGAGAATTCAATTTAGGTCTTTATTATTTTACTGGGTTATAGGATCCCTATTTTATGTATATAAGGTGGGCCACATGTTCATTAAATATCAAATACAGATAATGTGACATTGGCTAACTTTTAAAGCTTAATGCTTGACATTTTCTAAAATATGGATCATCGCGAATGATTGGATATCCTCAGTGCGGTTCGATTTAAATGCCAAACATATGTGCAAAATAAAGAGCGGGAACGGGGTTATTGCTTAGATAAAGATAAGAAACATCTTATTATAAATTTGGTAAAATTGCTTGAGAGATATCAGGATGTCATCGTAAAAATTCAAATCAGATTTATGCGGAAAATGTATGGTTTAAATCCTCAAGTATAGTTTATTCGTTCGGCACCCAGGTCGGAGCCCATATGCTAGTATATTAGCAAGCGATGACTGTATGTCAAATTGGACTCATTTGTCTGCCAAATTGGACAGACTGTTGATTAGATCCACATCTTATCCAAAAGATTGTTTCTTGCCCGATATTTAACATAACAATCTGAATAACATCGATAAATATATCCATAATTAAATACTCAATATGATCTTTTCAAAATAAGTTAACATTTATGTAAAGCAAGGTTTTTGAATATACCATTTTCCCAAATCTAGATTATTATATTGTATACATCACTAATTCATATCAAATGTTGAGTTGACCCCACATGAAGTGTTTTGTTTGTGCTGTTTAACAATCTAGATAGAACCATTGCAGGCGATAGAATCTATGTGTAAAGCAATATGGCAAAATAACATGTGTTTTGTCAATTAAGTGTTGATAAAAAAATTCGATAAATTAAACAAAAGTAATGGACATGTGTGGCAAAAATCAAGAAAAATACTGCGTTTACAATTTCAAAAAAGAATAAATAATAAAAAAGTTATTCGAGAAATAAGTGATTTGTTAGAAAATTTTGTATGGTTTAGTTAGTTGTTTAGTTAGTTAGCTAGTTGTTTAGTTAACTTTTCTGTAAAAACATATCTCCTCTCACAGTGTTGGTTGTAGAGCTTTCAAACTTTAACCAAAGCTTCTTTATCGTATGATCATGCCGGCTACTGCTTTATTGGACGATTGACCCACGTAGGTCGCCATGTTGGAAATGGCCGTTTTCGCCAATTTGGTCTTCTATATAAAGAAAAACTCTTTGCCTTTGAACCTATCTTCTCCCACAGTTTTGATCAAAGAGCATTCAAACTTTAACCAAAGCTTCTTTATGGTATCCTCATACCGGCTACTGCTTTATAGGACGATTGAGCCACGTGGGTCGCCATGGTGGACTTGGCCGTTTTCGCCACTTTGGTCTTTTATATTGAGAAAAACTCTTTACTTTGGAACCTATCTCCTACCACAGTATTGGTCCTAGGGCATTCAAACTTTAACCAAAGTTTCTTTATGGTATCATCATACCGGCTACTGCTTTATAGGACGATTGACCCACTTTGGTCGCCATGGTCGACTTGGCGATTTATGCAACAGTTGGCCTTCAATATAATAAACAAATCTGAAGCCAATTTTGCATGATCATGCTCCGTCAGCTATCGGTAAGACAGGTCTGATCGCGTCAATTAGTTGTTTAGTCTATAAAGTGCACTATGCAGGTTGGTCAGCGTCAGGAAAATATCAGGGAATTTCACAATCAATTTTCAAATCCGGGAAAAATCTGAATCTCGCCCTGTTTGGAGAAAATCAGGGACATATCAAGTGATTTCATTGTGGAAAAGGGAAAAAGATCAAGGATATATGATTTTTTGTTTGATTTCCCTGAAAATTTATTTGAATTAAGCGAGGTTTTTATGATATCCTTGAAAATGTTCGCTCGCGCCGTCGGCGCTCGCATAAAAAATCCATAAAAATTCTTGCGCCTGTGGCGCTCGAATATTTAGTAGCTAAAATAATGGTTTTATATACCAGTATCAGTTCTGTTTATGCCATTATCAATCTTGGTTCATGGAAAAGAATCAGGGGCAAAACAGGGAATGAAATCTGTGTCGAATAGCTCAGTCAGTAGAATATCGACTTCATGATCCAAAGGTCGTGGGTTCGATCCTGGATTCAACTCAAACGTATTTTTCCTTTAGAAAATGTCAGAAATGATATTCTCATTCATGATGCCTGTAGTAGATGACCATATCTTATCTAAAAGTCTTTGATTTGATATAATGACCGGGTCATAATGTACTCATACACATTGCTTGTATGTTCATTTATATCGCGTTACTAGCCCAAGGGTATAGCATCGGACTCCTAGTCATAAGGGTATTGGTTCGATTCCCAGCTTTTACAGCCTATTCCTTATAATCAAGTTATAATGACGAAAAAAAAATCTAATAATTGTTATATATATGCTGATGTTTAAACAAATGATTAACATAAGACTTTTGTTTTACCGGCGTATGAATTTACACGTAACTGTCAATTTTCATCAAACAATTAACAAAAACGCGTTTGCTAGTACTTTTAAAGAGTTTAAGCCATATCTATAAACTAAAGCTGGGTCATTGTCCTTGACAATCTTGTTTAAAATGGCTGAAAACAAACAAACACGTTTATGCACAAGATTCCTGAAATGGTGTTTCATTTTAAACTATTAAGCAATTCAAATTATTCCCGAATTTGTCTGTATTTTTGAATAATCGAAAATGTTTCAAATTCATACGAATATCATATTCATAATTTTATATAATATAATTTGGTTTGATCACGTATTCAGATTAGGCAATTCGCAAACAGCGATCGGCTCTTATTTATTAAATTTTGGTGCCCTCGGTAAATGGTTTATAAGGTCCGTAGATATAGGCTACACATTTCAATGTTTACAGAGAACTTCACCCCTGAAGAAGTACCCGAATCCGCCAAGGAAACCTGTCGCAACTGGTTCTTCAAAATCGCGTCTATTCGGGAACTCATCCCGCGATTCTACGTTGAAGCAGCTGTCTTGAAATGCTATGGCTTCCTGGCTGCCAGTGAATACAAGCAAGCCCTTTTGCGACTGGCGTGTATGGTGCGGGGTATAGGGGATCCGCTGGTGGCTATGTATGCGCGATGCTATCTATGCAGGGTGAGTTTATTTAATTTAGAGAACCAGCCGCTAAGGGGCTGTCTTGAAATGCTATGGCTTCCTGGCTGCCAGTGAATACAAGCAAGCCCTATTGCGACTGGCGTGTATGGTGCGGGGTATAGGGGATCCGTTGGTGGCTATGTATGCGCGATGCTATTTATGTAGGGTGAGTAACCAACGCTTTATATGGGTTATCACTACAAGTTAATATTGGATTGGGTACCAATTTTAGATGAAGTGTGGGGTCTGAAGTGTTGAGGATCCCCTGGTGGCTATGTGTGCGCGTTGTTATCAGGGTAAGGACATATTTTTTTCAGCGGTTTTGGGGACCAGCTGCTAGGGGGCAGGGTGTCAGATCCAGGCAATACTAAAAGTTATCTGTGCAGAGTATGTACCGCTGTTTCGAAAGATGGTAACCATGGTTTGAAAGAGTTCTAATGTTCATTTTAATTTATATTCAATGTGTTTTGCAAATCCAGGGTTAAATATAAGTTATTCGATACGTTTTAAAATAGTTCATGCATAATTTTGTGAAACATGTATGATATCATAAGTTATAAAAAAGTTGCATAGAATCTGAATATTTTCGGTCACTCTTTCAATACAAGTGTAAATTAAGTTCATTACATAATAAGCTACCAAATTGAATCCTATTTTATTCATTGCTTTCTTTTAGGTCGGTATAAAAGTGGATCGGGCGATAAAAGACCATCACATGCCCATGTTTGATGATTTCCTCAACACGTATCACCAGGTATGTTCACTTACTAATTAAGCACTCGCACATCGTCCATTCTACGACTACATATTGACGATTTCTTTTTGATCACCTACCTGGTTTTATTTCAAAGAAATGTTATTTATAGCTTCTCTCAATATTTTAGGAAGTTTTTTTTTGCCAAAACTGATCTTTTTTGGCATTTTAATAAAGCCGATAAGTTAGAGTTGTGACACATACAAATAAGCTTTCTTGGAAAATCTAATACACATTAACTACTTACATCTTGCTATTTTCAACGCATTAGTCAGGGAAAAGGGGAAAAATAGATAATCCATCAGCCATAGTGAGGGTTTATCTCGTTATACCAACCGTGTTCGGTAAATATTTTAATCATTTCATGAAAACTTAACATATTCTGCTGGATCCAATGCAGGTCGAAGGCGACAGTGTCCAGAAATTGATCACATATAAAATGTTTTATCACAAGTTAGATTAAATAAATAAATTAATCAAAATTAATTACATAAATAAATTTAGCTGAAAATCAAATCAACTAAACACAGGTCGAAGGCGACAGTGTCCAGAACATCCTAGCCGCGCAACGACTCGAGCTGTCCCAATACCTGACCCTCTACAGTCCGGCCCTGGATTGGTTATTGCAATGCATAGCGCATAATGCGTCCGAACAGACGCTTACCAAGGTGCTGGATATGGCGAAGAAGAATTGCAATAGGTTTGTATTGTGTTATGGTCGTTGCATTGAATTGATGATTTTTGCTTGATAAAGTTATACTTTTGAATAAAATATTTAGATAGGCGAAGGTGAACTGTGAAAGGTGTGTATAAATATATTAGAAATGTATTTAAATGATGATTATAGCTGAGAAGATTTTTTTTGGGAAGAAACAGTAACTTTAAGACTCCTAGATATAACTAGAAAAGTGTGAATATATGTGTTTTATGTTGTTGTTTTGATCGCCAACACATGTAAAAGTGTAAGAGTAATTATGGATTTAATTGTTTCGCGTGTCAGGTCAATAAATATACATGTATCTCTTTATTTTATGTCCCCGTATTCTTCTGGAACTCTGTACATTCCGTTTTCTTTTGGAAGCACTCTGGGCCCGGGAACAGATACGGTTTCATTAACCATCCAAACTTAACAGTGTCCCCGTACATGGTTACATGCAACTATTTTAGGGGACACTATTCTTTTGGTATTGTTGCTGTAACCGTATCTGTTCCCGGGCCCAGAGTGCTTCCAAAAGAAAACGGAGTGTATAACATTTTAATCATCAATTCTTTATTTTTGCAGTGCATTGCTGTTGAATTCGATCATCTCAGCATTCAAGCCAGAGTTCATTTCGAGTCGTGGTCTTGAATTTTGCAACTCGATCCGTGAATGCGAAGAAACAGGCTTTCCAAAGGTAAACTATTTATTTGATGCCCATGAAAACGATATTATTGTAATTTTAATGCCGTATCAAGTATCATTACATTGGACAACTAGCTCGTCATGCATGGCATATCCTAAATATTTTTTTGAAGCACGCGAAAACGACCTTTATAAGCCATGGTGACAGTGTGAGAAAAAGTGTGAGAAAAAGTTAATGTTATCTATTGATAAATCAACCCAATATATTTTTTTATCATCATGAATAAAGAAAAAGGCATGTTGTTTATGTACAAATCAGGTTTTAATTCCATTTATTTACATCAATTTATATTTCAAAACAAATACATGTACAGTAATAAGAGTCTACATTATACCTTATCATAAACCACCAAATACTGTGGATAGCACTGAATAGCCTTCGATTTCTGATACCTTCTTGTACCATCATCACCATTTATTATCAATGTATCACAATCACTTAAACTCACAGCATTTGTACCAAACTCTCCATCCTGCAACTTCACTCTACCCAAACGTACCCTTACAACGAACATGGCTAAACATTTGTCTTGCTGCAAATCCACGTGCGTTTCAGCTGCATGTCCATTTTCCCAAAAAGTCAACGTTTTCTCACGACTTCCGGGTTGTGACTCATCAATAATGAATCCTTTTTCGATGATGTCTGATACGTTTTTGAGCTGTGTGCCATAGAATAAATAGGCCTCACCGTCCGCGGGATTGAGAAGTTGGGCGGAGTTTCTGAAATCTTTGGATGATTGACGTGACAGGCGGCGAATGAGAGCGTTCACTGGCAGCTTGGTCGATAGAGATTGGTTGGATTGCATTTGATCCCGTGACTGGTTGGAAGAATCACGTGATTGCAATCCATCGCAAATTAGGGGCACCTCCAAATATGGCGTACCAACAGTGTTTGTTCTTTCGCGTGCTGTTGAGGACGTCATGGTCTGCATTTCAATCATAAACGCCGAATGCTCCGGCATGTTGTTATTATAAGACACGGATCGACCTCGGTACATTTTACTTTCCAGCATCTGACGGAATTCCGCCATTTTGTCATTTTGAGAACTGCCGGAAGTGCCGCCGCCGCCATTTTCTCTATAATTATCGTCTGGTTCACATTTCGTCGTTTCTGCGCATGCGTTCTTTCGCGAAATCTCGGACAATAATGTGATTATCGTTTCGCGCCTATTTTGGCCCTTGTAATGATATCCAGTGCACGAATCTTCGCTTTCCGACACGGATCCGATTCGTTCTTTGAAAAACGGAACCATTTCGTCGGGAATGTCGTCGAATAATTCGTCAAAATCCGGTTCTAATAGTGTTTCCGGTTCCTCTTTTTTCGCTGACTCAACAGTTTTTGGAGGTATTCCGTTTGCGGTCATTTTTGACGACTTTTTACATAGCTCTTCAAGAAGCTTTTCCGGTAATTCAAATCGATTGTTAATCTCCTCAGTCGTCTCGTATTGATTCAAGAGTTCCGAGTTTTGCACTTCAAACGAAGCGCGTATGTTCACATGTGATTTCGACATCACGCTTTGACTGGCTTTTGCACCATCAGGTCCAGCATTAAACCACATCTTATTGAGAAATTCATGCATAGTTGAGTTCAAATTGAAGTCATACTTCAACATATGATGCGCGTTGAGTGCGCTCACATAATTCGCGCTATGCTGCGCGAATTTCTTCTGCACTTTTTTTACTTCCGCTTTAGTGGAGCACGTGTTATTGACCGTGACCTTGACCTTATTTTCAACCGTTTGCAGCGTGGGTGTCTTGGGTCGGCGCCTATGACTATTCCTATGACACGTACAGTTCTTATATATAATCGGAAACAATAACAGACCAATCTCAACCACTCCGAGCACCCAAATCATCCAAAATGGCCACCCGAAACAGTCGCTCCATTTTGACCTTTTGGCGGCGACCTTGTCACCTTCCTCAAGGCCGTTGGCGGTCACCACCATGACGTTGTTGTTGTCTAGCCTCGTTTTGAGGCAGAACAGGAAGAGGAGAAGGCAGACGACTTGGGCGATAATGGAGAGGACAAAGAGCACTTTGCGCAGGCCGCATAGAACACAGGCGAGACGTTCGTGCATTGTGACTGTGGTTGCTTTCAATTTTGTAATCGAACTAGGGTTCTGCTGGCATTGCTGATGGGTTTGCGTATCGCAAATTTATAAGGTTTTTTGTTACAAGTGATTGGTATTGAGGACTTCTACAGTTTTATGTATCCAATGATGATTATAGAAGAACCTTTATATGTGAAGTTTTTTTCCGTGTTTTATCCCATCGCCCTGTGGTATGGGGGCATAGCTTTTCATTTTATATATTTTCTACCCACAAAAATGTTTTAAAAGATTTAGCAGTGCTAGTATTAACGTTTCCTTTAAATTCATATTCAACATTTATATCCAATTGGAAATCTTAAATATTTAGGTCGTCATTCGGTTTGAAATGCAAAACGTCCTAAATTGTTTCATCTTTTTTTTGCTAACCTTAAGTGCAGTTTCATGCGTAGCTTCGTGTATTTATCAGCTAATTAACTTAGTTTTCCATTAACAACTATGATAAAAAACGCATTCTCTTGATCTTCTGCTTGCCAAATTATTTACGTCAGAAGGATTTATCATTGTTTCTTGTATACTTTTACTTATATAATTAAGTATGACTTTAACGACTGATACACAAGAATAGTTCTTACAAAAGAAGGCTTACATGCACGACCGTACCTGGTTTCTTTACCACGTGCGTGTGTGTAACATCAATATACAGAAATAAAACTTAATTATCAATATCCTTTTTAGATACGTAAATATTTTAAATTTTATTGTTCGTTTTAACTTATTGCTGTTATTAAATTATCGTTAAATGAAACAACGGATCTTTTTTAACCATCGAAATTCAATTAAGTAAAATCTATCACGAGGCCCTTTAAGTCGTGATTACTAAGAGTAAAAGAAAGGACTTGACAAGGACCAAACAATTGCTAAAATGACCTCTTTAACTCAAACGCTTAATTGTTTTTGTCTTAATTTTTATAGACCTACCTACTCATAGTCCTAATGCGTATTAATAAATCCCTGGTTTCTCCGTAAATCTACCACTGATATGCACTCCAAGATACAAAACAATAATTATGTCTATGGGGTATAATACCGTATTGGGGTCATTATGTAATTTGGACGTTTACCGATTATTACAAAAACATGTTTAATTACCAATTATGTGCCTAGTTTTTGCGCAATGGGAACAATTTTTTACTTTTATATAGCACGATGTTTTATTTATATGTTTGTTATCAATGTGAAAGTTATATTTTTGATATAACCCCTGAATTTTAAACAAATTAGCGAGAAAAATAATGACATGATATTTGTGTTATTTGCATGTGCTTATGCTGTTTAAAACATAGCAGTAAAAAGTGTTAGTGTATTTTTAGATATCAAATTAAATGTGGATCACTATGTCAAGAACTCTTTAAAGATTATTTGATGAAACCAAAATTAATATCGCAGTTGATGTGTTTTATTGGCTTAAATAGAAAATTTCCATTGAAAATGGGGAAATACATGAAAATAACTATACAATAATACATTGCACCTGTTTATTAAACTTACAGAATGATCTGCAGTTTTTCATTGTATGACCGTTGGTTTTGTGGTGAAGGACCTATTTGAAAACTTCAAAATCATTTTTTTTTATGCTTTAAGAGATAAGAGTCGATTTTAGAGTTATTCGAGGTCATATGAGTCAGTTTATAGAATGCATTTAGACCTAAGGAATTCTAATTCCATGATTTTTCTATTTTACACAAGCAATCTCTTATAATGATCTTTTATTCTTAACATACATTAAGTCAAATATACAAACAAATGTGTTCTTGACTTAATTGTTTTCCATTGTTGGTTCGATCTATGATCTCATCCTTGGCATCAGAGCTACTCTTATAAAATCTGAGTAAACTCTCCGTCTCAATTATGGTTCAAATGTAGATTAACCATCGATCATACATTCCAAAAGGGGTTGTTTGGTTGACGAAAAATAAAGACAAAATAAAGTGTTCAAAGGTTCTCAAACTTTGTTTTTGTATAGCTTGACATTGCAAAATACAAATGAAAATTGAGTAAACAATAATGACTCTTATGATAATAACAAATTCACCGTATGAATTACCTTGATGAATAAGCTTATCCCAGTTGAGCAATCGAATTTAAGAATCTTATTTGAAAGAAACATTCTTAGATCAAAAACAAAAGTCCGGTTTCAAACATATTCATTTACATTGATCAACGTGTAGAGTATAACATAGAGACATATTCATCGAGTAATGTTCAGTATAATACCCCCCCCCCCCTACTACTTAAAAAAATAAATTATATAAAAAATATTTTTTAAAAGACACATAAGGTT
>LQRL01159781.1:15484-29801 GCA_001703475.1 Hydroides elegans
TATTTAAATAAAAATTACATAACACGTGCGATTTGACAATTTTCACTCTAAATAACGAAGATATTGTACTGAAGTAATCTAAAATATAATTCACCACCTTGTTCCTTAACGCCCGGCATTTTAGTTATTTTGATTAAACTCCCGAGAATAATCTTTATATTTCTTAAATGTTTTCGAACTATTATTTTATATTTTTCAAGGCAAATATTAAATGGTTAATATATTGTAGATTTTAAATTCATTTTGAATTTCACAAGTCCCTTTTTCTGAAATCCACTTTTAATCAGTATACTTTGCTTATTATTTGTATCCAGAATTCAATTGTTGATTTATTCCAAATTTATGGTTATCATTATAACTGACTAAATATAATATATTTTTTTTATTCTCTATATTTAGAAAATATTTTGTTATTAATTCGAAACCATTTGGTTCGAATTGTTTTGTATTAAACCATGTTTTAACTTGTGGCGTTAAGAAAAAGAAAAAAAAAATGTTTTAACTTGTGGCGTAATTTCCAAAGAAAATGCCATATTTCCTTCTATTATATAATAACATGTTGCGATATGATTTATATTATTTTAGGAAGTCTTTTGAGCAATATGACTTCTCATATGATTACCTGCTGTTAATTCCTTAGTTCTAGAAGAATGCAGAACAATAGTTACGCCTCCATTCTTTGGCGTCAACATTTTATTCATTGCGCTTATAAACTTCATTGTGATTGTTCAATGAAACAAACTTTTATGCATGTATTGTTGTCCGAGATTACTTTGAAAGTAATACTCAGCCGCCTTTTAAACCACATTTAATAATTATTTAATGTGAGCGAAATAGGTTACTGTAACGTGGATCTCTCAACGAAATTGAAATATTGAAATTACATGTTTCTTAAAAAAACATGTGCTCTTTGCGATTAATTATTATGCTGATTTGCATTCCATGATAAATTTCTATGTCTTCATATTTTTTAACGTAATATAATATATTCCGTGATAATAGCCGGCAAAAGGTTTTATCAATGTAATAACTTCTTTGAAAAAAATATAACCTTTCGAGATTATTGACCTTGTACGATATATACGATAATCGAGCGTTTTCTTCATCATTTCATTATGTTTAAACAATATCTATTTCCACCTGTTTATAGCACATGCTATACCGCAGTCTGGCTTTGTCAGTGCATCCATATTATGCGTCGGCAAAACAAAGTTCAACAGTTCAATTTCCCTTTATTTTCTTTGTTTAATTTCTTTGGCTATTTTAAACTATTCCCATTATTTTTTCTACTGTTTAGCACATGCTGTACCGCAGTCTCGGCACGTGCCTCGTTTTGGCGTCGTCGCCTCAAGAACGAAAATTGCCTGAACGATCCCTGGAAAGTAGTCTTAAACTCAAGGCTTTTCAAAATGTTTACGTTTCGAGACTAATGACGTTTGTGCAACATACAATAATCAAGCGTTTTCCTCATCATTTCATTATGTTTAAACAATATCTCTATTTCCATCTGTTTATAGCACATGCTGTACCGCAGTCTCGGAACGTGCCTCGTTTTGGCGTCGCCACCTCAGGAACAAAAGTTGCCACTGCTCAACGATACGTGGAAAGTCGTCACGAAACTCAAGTCGCCCAAGGTTAATCAGCTTTAGTTTTGTATACTTAATTCAAGCTACATGAATATATTTTGAAAGAAGTTAAATGGTTGCTTTTCAATGTAAAAATCATAGGCTCACGAGCTCACTGGACTAAAGAATCTGGGCCCATATGCATCAATAATCTTACATGTCTGAGTGCACTTACATTCTAAGTTCGACATCGATATCTTGGTTAATACTTCGAATTTCTTATTGAATCACTCTGAATAGCTTTAACTCACTTTGAAAATCATTATAATAACTGTCGGATTACATAAATCTAGCCATGAATTAAGATTTAACGCACTGACTTAGAATGTAAGTGCACTCAGACATGTAAGATGTTTCATGCATATGGGCCCAGGGGTCATATTTATCCAAATCTAAGCATGCTTACATTTTAACTTTGGCGTCGATATCATATATCGCGAGCTCGAAATATGCCCAAAAGCACTTGAACCTGTATGGAAATTGATAATTGAAGGGCTCCGTGCAACAATGTGTTAAGTCTGAAATTGACGTTTTGAGAAAGAGGCAGTGAATGTTTTTAAAATGGTCATTTATATAAGAACTGGCAAGTGGCCAAAAAATGATATTATCATAATCGCATTGATTTTCTAGCATTAAAGAAGTATTTAACATGGATCTATAGTCATGTGACACTTTGCAATACATTTTGGCGAAACATGTTAAGTAGACTTAACACATTGTTGCACGGAGCCCTTCAATTATAACCATTTAAATGCATGAACCCAGTTTTTATGAGTCCAGATTTCACATGTAGACTTCTAATGTTAGCATGCTTCGATTTAGAAAGTGATATATCTATTTGAAATGGACTCTGATTACAACATAAATATACCTCTTACTTTTATCAGAAAATGGCAAAATATTGCTTTGTGATTTATTGTGAAAAATTTCTTTGTAGGACTATATAAGCTGTGCCGAAGTATGGTTGGAATATGTTGCACAGCATTTCGGGGTAAGGTGTAAAAACTATTTAGATTACTTTAAATTATTTTATTTTAGCTATTGTTTTCTTTTCGACCCAATGCCTTAAATACATTTTATTTCTTAAACCATAATGACGTCACCGAGTAACCTTCTAATTTTCATGTATGCTTTCAAATCTCATCGAGTGATCTGTTGTAAGCGGTACCCCAGTATGTCCCTGGTCATTAGGTGTTTAAATGTGCTTTACATTCCATTGATGCATTGCAGACTTTCTTAATTTTTTAAAAACAATGTTCGATGTGACAATATCCTCTACACACTGTATTTATACATTGATATAAGTTTTAATCTCTTAACAATCCCAGAAACGCGAAGTGAACACATTCCTGGCTGACATCATGAAACACATGTCCCCCGACCGCGCCTTCGAAGCTCACTACGGCCAACTCCATTCGATTGTCAGCAAACTGCTTAGTCATATGCATCAGTTCGCCGTTTTGTTTTCATTGGTGAGTGTAAGATCCAAAACCCTCCTCACTTCTGTATGGGGAATATGGGTGGTACCTGGCCATTTGCACCTGTTTTTCAGCAACAAAGAAAAATTGCAGTTTATTTTCTTCGATGAGTTACGGTAAGTGTGGAAGGGGAAGGTGGATGTCGAAGGGAAAGGGTTGGTAAAGAAGATATATTTTTTTCAGCAGATCGATGGCGGATTACGGCCTGGTATAGTCTATTTTAAGCAAATTGGTTTACATAGACTGTTTAGTAAGAAGTAGTTCAATCAATACGAATTTGAAACTGTAGATATCTACTATATATTTGACATTTTTGGAACATGACATTTGCAGGAGAAGTTCATGCCCTTCATCGACATGTTCCAAAAGGACTCAGTCAAGGTTGAAGTGTGCAAGACCATTATGCAGGCCTACTGCAGGTATGCAGTCTTTTTATTGAACCCTTCTTAGTCCGTACTACCTCTGTACTTGGCCAAACCGTCCTGTTAAGTGATATATCCGCATCACTGCAAAATTGCTCTTACGATTACGAATAAAGTCGTCAATTATTTGGAAGTTGAAAACGTTGAAACCTGCAATGATTTTGATCGATTGACATTTTTCCGTGAGATATAATTATAAATTTCGATATATAAAACGATATTATTACGGCGATTCGGTTCAGAATTTTTGTATTTTCTATGTTTTGTTTTCGCCAGGCATCAGACGGAGCCGACCAACGACCCTGTGATTCTAAATGCGGGAATGTTCATCTGCAAGACCATGCATGACTCTGTAAAGTGAGTTTAATACCTTTGCTTGAGGGGAGGCAGAGGGTAGCTAGGTTTACAGTGGAAAATAGGTTTCTAGATTTACTGTTATTTACATACTTTGTTTTTGGTGTAAACATATGATTCTAGATCATAATTATAATTTTAGATATGCGGCCTTGTTATACATGTAGTTCTTATTTTTCGGAAACGCAATAAATGAATGGCCTCGTTATATTTTTCATTTTCCTGAAGTGCAATTTTCTGACATTCAAGTTGTAACCAATTTATCGATATTATTTCTTTTCATTCGAAGCTTTAGCATTGAGGTCTGAGTCTGCATAAACGACAAGAAAAAAGTTTTATACAAGAATTTGCTTGAAATAACAAAAGGACATTGATTTTATTTCTTTAATTTAAAGCGCCTTGAGCCTCGAGGACGAGATTCGTGTCATCGGCGGCTTAATCAACGGCTTCATTCGCAGCGTCTCCTTCGAACGAGATTTCGAGCAACAACTGAGTTTCTACGTGGAGTCGCGGGCGTCTTTTACGAATATTGATGTGGTTCTAGTCAATTTAATACAGGTATGTATTGTTATAGTCAATATAATTAAGATACATGTATGTGTAAGGATTGAGGATTGGGTTGAGGGATGGAGGGGAAGGGTTCGTTTACTCGAGATTTCGAGCAACAACTCAGTTTCTACGTTGAGTCGCGAACGTCATTTGTGAGGGATTTAGGGTTTGGTAGGATTTAGAAATGTAGAGGGTCGAGACTTCTACAGAGACTTCTACAGAGCTTCTACATGGGGTCGCGGGCGTCCGTTATAAATATCGATGTGGTACTAGTCAAATTAATACAGGCATATATAAGTATTGGTTCTAGGGAAGGTCACTTTAATTGAGAAATGTGTGTTATGGAGTGGGATTGGGTTGAGGGGTGGAGGGTGAGGGTTCGTTCACTCGAGATTTCGAGCAACAACTTTGTTTATAGAGTCACGGGCGTCCTTTACAAACATCAATGTTGTTCTAGTCAATTCGATACAGGTCTTTGTGTTGAGAAGCAGAAGAAAATACGTGTTGCATCGAAGAGGAAATTAGGTGGTTTGTCTGTTGGAGAAATGAGACTTTCTCAGCTTGCATTTTCAAGCTTCTCAAAAGAACCAAACAATTATTTTGAAATTATTTGTAGAATTTGTAGCTATTCACAATACATGTACTAAATTACTCATATACATTGTGTTCATTTCAATTGTTGTTTTCGCCTATTTCAGTGTGTCAACCGATTGGCGATGGACACTCGGCAAATCGTGCGCGGAAACCACAGCAGAAAAACAGCTGCCTTCGTCAGGGTGAGTGTACTCATGATAAAAGATAAATAAAGGGTTCCGGGCAACACTATGTTGAATAGACTGGCTAAATCATGTATCAGTCCCCCCTATGATTGATTTCCTATAAACGATATAACGGACATCATACTGATTTAAGCCATCTAACCGGATTTAAAGGTATAGCATGGATTTACATGATATAGCATGTTTTGCAGATAAATGCTTTATACCGGTACTTTAAGATCGTTACGAAATCATTGCAGTCATTATAAACACATCGTTTGACCGCACACATTTCCTTATATAAGTGACTGATTGAAAGACAATATTTAACGCTTCTTTTCTCGAAACCTCGAATTGGCACTTATTACATGGTTGCATGAAGTCCATCAAATGTATGAGAATGAGCATAAGGTATATATATATATGTATACTAACGATATGATAGATAACCAAATATATTAAAGCCTATATGTGAAGTTCCGTGTTGAACAAAAAACGTGCAGAATAACATTATTCGGTAAACTTGTTTGGTTTTGTGCGAATAAAGTTCCATTGCACCAAATTTAGAGAATATTGGTAATTCGCAACCTTGTGTATTGTTAACTGTTGGAATCTACTCTGTATATTTGTTTTGCCATTTCTGTGATCGAGATGGCAGATCGCTTGATAATAAATTTATGAGAATATTAATAGTAGGCTAATTACCAACACCATTCCACAAATCAAAGTTGAACGGTCCGATTTATGAAGGTTGGGTCTAGAAATTGTTCGACGAAAAATGTTTTTAAAAGTGCGATCTTTCATATGAAGCAATGAGTTTGAATGTTGCTTAGAAATATGGTTATTGTGTTTCTCATGTTGGTATTTGCAGGCTTCCCAGCGGAACCTTTTAAACCTTTTAAAACCTTTTTTTTCAAGCGAACCTTTTTTTCAACAAAAAAACCTTTTAAAACCATGAAGTATAGGTGTTAAACGAAGGACTATTTTTTTGCAGCGAGTAAATTTAGACATAATGTTGGAAAAGCAAAAAAAAAAAAAAGGTTATTGGGTCTGAATTAGAAACACACTCAAGGGATCGAAATACACAGATCGTGTGCGTCCGGTTCGGTATGTGGTCTCAACAATGGCTTGTTTATGTGTTAAACGATTAAAAAGTATGTATTTATGTTTTTTATAGCTTTTGAAAGAACCTTTTAAAACCTTTTTTTCTGGGCAAAAACCTTTTAAAAACCTTTTTTTCCAAGACAAAAACCTTTTAGAAAAACCTGTATTTGTTTAGTGGTTTTGAAATGATATGTCATTTAGTAAATGTGTCGAAATACATGTTGACTGCTTTAAATGTCACATGTATTAGCAATACTTTAGTGTGGCATTATTGTGCGTTCGAAAACGAATACCAGCGATTTTTTGCGATTGTAAAAAAAATGGAATGTCCTTTCGCTATAATTATCACTGAACTTTAAATAACTTGTCTTGCTGCAATAACACTCCAATTTGCTAGAATCTACCTCTTTCCCAAATATGAACCATGTTGGGAATGGGAGCAGTTTTCGGGGCTGAAAACGACTGTAAAGTGAATGGGGGACTTAGCCGTTTTCAGCCTCGAAATCGGGTCTTATTCTCAACATGGGGCATATTTAGGAAAGAGGTAGATTCTAGCACATTGGAGTGTTATTGCAGCAAGACAAGTTATTTAAGTTCAGTGATAATTATAGCGAAAAAACATTCCATTTTTTTTACAATCGCAAAAAATCGCTGGTATTCGTTTTCGAACGCACAGTAGTTTCATTATTCTAAATGATGAAGCATGATCGGGTCTATCAATACATAACACAAACATCAAATCAGTCAAACTTATTGTCATCAAACTCACTTTATGGATATTTTGTTGAAAGAATTGCAATCAGTCTA
Organism: Hydroides elegans; assembly: GCA_001703475.1. Classification (NCBI taxonomy): domain Eukaryota; kingdom Metazoa; phylum Annelida; class Polychaeta; order Sabellida; family Serpulidae; genus Hydroides; species Hydroides elegans. Next base: position 22,582 of record LQRL01159781.1, read on the forward strand.
ATTGGTTACATTCACTGATACTTATAACATTATTCTTGCAAAGGCGACTCAATCATAAGTATTACGAATAAAGTAATTGAATCCATTATAAATTTTGAAAAACGCAATGCAGATACAGTGTCATATAATAAAAACAAGTTGTATTGGTACTCTATTGAATTTAGTATCTTAATAAACTGGAATAAATGCTGAAATCAACCATATCAAAATGATTCATATTATAGGGATAAAACACGATTGTGAGTTTGTAAAGCTGATTTAGAGCGAAAAAGAACCTATTATAAATAGAACGCCGAAGGCGTGAGTTTTGTAATAGTTTCTTCTTCGCTCTAAATCAGCTTTACGAACGAACAGGAGTGTTTTATCGCTATTACAACAGTTGAAAATAGTGCATAAATACATTAATATTCGAACTGTTTTAAAAAATTGCGAACAATTACTCATAAAAATAATTTTTTATGACGTTTTGTTTGAATACTTGTGTGGAGCAAATATGAAGGAACTGTATTGCAGCATTCGCTAAAAATGAGTCACGCTTATTAGCCTCTCCTCATTTGCATAAATTATACTGCGAACCGTGTCTGTATTGCAGAATATAAAACGGTTTCAATTAACAAAGATACATAGAAAAAAACTCTTGCATCATGTTATAATCATTCATAAATAATACAATAAAAGTTTGATTGAATATAAAGTAAACTGTAAAATTCCCGAATCAAATTATGCCGATTTCTCGGTATTTTTCTGTCATATTATTCATTCATTAATCGATAAGAGCGGGTATATTATTTGGATTAAATCATTAAAATGATATTTTGAAAAATATTATTAAAATTATATATTGAAAAATATCATTAAATTGATATATTGAAAATATTTTTGCAAGACCAAAAATACCAATGTGGCAAAATGATTAGTTTTTGTAGAATAAGTCTGTCGATTACAAGCATATGAAAATAGAAACTCCAGACTCAAACGGTTAGAATACGCAGGAGATTAGTAGTAAAAAAATCTAATTGGGTCGCTCTAAATAGACACGGCACAGAGTGCTGTGCATATTGTATCAATTGCAGCCAAGCCACTTGTTCCAAGACCAGCAGCTCCAACGGATTGTAGGGTAGCGAATGCTGAGCCTGAAATGTCAATGCAATATAGTTACAAAAAGATAAAAAAAACAACAAACAACAAACAGGTGTTCCCTAAAATTGGTTTACGGAGGTCATTTTTTGGCCACATTGCCTTTTTTAACCGTGAGCACAGGCCACTTGGTATGATGATTCAGATACCATGTATTCTTATATATTTATGTACATGTCAATGTTTAGAAAAGAAATGCCCGTACAAATGGATAGTTCTGCAAGCCATTGACATGATCGCTCTTCTATCAAAACCAAGTTACATAATAAATAACAAATACATGTATAAGAATATATTGAAGTATTAAAACAAATCGTTGCCAATTTGGTGATTGTTGTAGTGTTTCAACAATCAGTAAAAAAAAATTGATATACCAAAAATAAATAAACTTATTTTATTGGATTAAATTTGATCTACCCCAGCCTCCATACAAAGAAATACCATTAAACGAAACTCTTACCTGCGGCTACTGATCCGCCGTAGAAAGACTGCAGAGAAGCAGCTAGGCTTCCGGCAACCACACCACCCGTACCAAATCCAGCTGCTGCTAACACTGTAGGCGTTCCAGCTACTAATGCTGCATAGCATGCTGACTTGCTGTATTTATTTTGGGGAGAAAGATAAAACAGTTTTATTATATTTGATATAATTGATGTCAGTGGTTGACTGATTCCTAAATGCATACTACGTATAGCCAGATACACTTCCATTGAATAAAACGCCGTAGGAACCACGTAGGCAGGAACAGGTACCACGCGAAAACATGCAGGCCTTATGCAATTATATGTAATCCAATTGTCCATTTCTAACTATTTATGATTAAAATATACATGTATATATTTTTCAGATATTATAGCTACATTCATCATTAGGGAATGTGTGTAAAAGGTTTATTCATACGAAACTCTTGGCCCTCATGGTTTCTTTCATACATATAAATGCAGTTCATATGTCGGAAAAACTTTTGACAAGGCCATTTTTGCATATTATAGCATTTAAAGGGGAGAGTTTTGTTATCCTGTTTTTCATTAATTTATGTGCAATATTATACTAAAGATACTAAAGTCATTGAAATAGATTCACACCATGTATAAGATCATATAGATTATGGCTGTGGTGTTAAAACAAAACAATTCCCAATTCACCTTTGTAATGGAGCGTGGTTAGGAATCGTGCATGTTATGGCACACTGTCCTTGGACAGTCTAGTTAAATATGTCAAGTATATCCTTGAGACCACCATTTTAAACATCGCATATTTTGTCACGCAGCTCTTTTTTTCCTCTTGTCCTCGATCCGAGCACTATTAAGATAAGTATTTTGTCTAACTGAGCCAGTTTTATGCGTCATAGTGTGTTTTTTTTTGGCAAAAAAAACATGACATTAGAAATCTTGAGCTTAAGTGTAGTTCAACGATGCAACGATGCTATAGTATTCAGTACTGTCCGTCCGTCACTACAGCATGTAATTGAGCTATCAACAAAAAAGTTTTTTATACGTTCAATGGAAGACCTAAGAACCATGTCCGTCTGTCTGTCCGTCTGTCGACACCTAGGTGTAACTAGGTGCACTGCTTTGTACGGACGAGTGTTCGCTTATCCCTCGATGGATTTTGTTTTCCGTTGGTACGTGGAACGAACATATATTGGAGCTGTGCTTAGGCGTATTATTTTTGAACAAATCTCAAAAATTTGAATTTGGCGATTTTTTTTAAATGGTGATTTTGGGGACTTAGTGTGATTATTGATGGTAGTTTGTACGGCGAGTGCTCGCTTATTCCTCTATAGATTTTGTTTCCTTTGGCACATGGAACTAACATATATTAGAGCTGTGCTTAAGCGTATTGTTTTTTTGGAAAATCTTAAAATTCGGAATTTTGGCGATTAAAAAAATTGTGATTTTGGGGACTTGGCACATTAAGAATGATTACCCCGGTACTCATATATCATGATGTTTTGAGAACTACGAATATGTAAGGAAAACGTTGTGAGAAGACGTTGTTAGAAAGACGTGAGCAAGACGTGGTAAGAAAGACGTTATTAGAATGACGTTGTGAGAATGACAAAATGGTGATTTTGAAAAATCTCAAATAATTGAATTTTGGCGATTTTTTTTTAAAATGGTGATTTTGGGGACTTAGCCTGATTATTGATGGTAGTTTTTACGGACGAGTGCTCGCTTATCCCTCTATAGATTTTGTTTTCCTTTGGCACATGGAACAAACATATATTGGAGCTGTGCTTAAGCGTATTGTTTTTTTTTATCTTTAAATTCGGAATTTTGACGATTTAAAAAAAAGGTGATTTTGGGGACTTGGCGCATTAAGAATGATTACTCGTATATCATGATGTTTTGAGGACTACGAATATGTAAGAAAAGCGTTGTGAGAAGACGTTGTTAGAAAGACGTTGTGAGTTTATGTAACCCATGTTGGTCGTTATAATGTTTTAAATGTTTCTGAACGTTGTGTCATTTTCTTAATACTTTCATGCAATAGAATATCTTGCTCCTCAAATGAATTTGGAAAAAAATATGAAGACAGTAAAACATACTGGTATGCAATATTAAAGTAAATCCAATGTGGCCTAGGCTGAAAACTGATTGAATATCATTTTTTCCGGAACGATAATTTGGATGCTTATGATTATGAACTTCCTAAAATTAAAGTTTAAAGTGTTACATGTTTATGTTTCTACCTGTGTTAGTGTAATATTCATATAAATATAAGATCTACGTACCAAATCATTGCATTTTGGCATAACAACAAAGCAAAGAATAATGCAACTTTTGTACCCATTTCGAATTATCCAATGGAGCAATCAGGCAAACAATTTATCTTTCTTTCCGCTTTCTGGAAGAAAACTTTGTTGATTTACATTCTCCGTCTCGTTTTGAATGAGTATGAATTAAGACCAATCGCTTATACATTAATCTGACAATGGTTTAACTAAAAAAGACATAGATCATGTTTTTCACAATAGTGCGTAAATGATAAGCGAAATGAAACCTTGGGTTTTTTTATGTCTAAGCTACAGCTAAGAATAGAGGCCCTCCATTCAAGTGGGATCACAAGACTCATACATCAATCTCCGTCTCAAGTGTCTGCCTTCTCTGGGTGTGTTACATAAAAGATATAAATTGCTGTGATATAAATGCAAAGCATGCCTGTTTTTAATCGATATAAATATTGCACATCCCTTTAGGGGTTAGCTGTTGCCCCTCGTCTTCAAGGTAGAATCTACCCCTTTATTTTCTCATTGACAATGTAATTGTGTATAAAGTGACCATCGTCTCAACTCATCATACCGGCCGAATAAACATGTTTCATTAGACACCACCGTTGATTTCTGATTAAAATCATATATCTATCAAGGACTACGTCTATGCAATAATAACGAGGACATACACCCACTATGGAAAAAAGCTATAATTTTCAATGTGTTCATAGCCGCCGGGTTATGTACAATCTTTATAAAGAAACGCCCCGATGAAGGCTATACAGCGGCATTTGTTTGGTCGCTTGAGTGCAAGAGGACAATTCTGCTGTCAGTTGTCGAATCCTGCTCGGCCATAAAATCTTTATGTGTTATTGCTGTGACCAACGCTTTATGATCCAGATTGTGTTTCCCTATCAATACACTTTTCGAAATTATGCTATAATATGTTCTTGCAAATTCTCATAGGATGACGACTAAAGGTTGAACAAATATAGTTTTGTGTGTGATGGTTGTTTTGTGTGTGTTTGCGTTGAGAAATATGTGTATTTGCACCACTAGATTTAGGATATAGTGCAAAAATTATTGGAATAGGATTTCAAACTAACTCAATTGAACGTTCTGGATAAAAAGGCCTATAGAATCAATGAAACAGAAATTTATATAATTTAGTATTTTATTTTGCTTATTGTTTATTTTGACTTATGTAAACGGCATTGAAAATTTTGACTTTTTAACTTTTCATAATTTCAAATTTTAACATTTTGCACAAACATAGAAAATAAACCCTTTTCCATGGATATTGTTTATCAAACCGCTGTTATAACTTTGTTTTGTTTAAAAGGATTCTATTTCGATAACCAAAATAAACAAGAGTAAACCGCTAACTCAATATATCGTTCATATCTAAACAAATCAAACGACTAAAACCCCAAAGCCTGCTCCAATCAGCCCTACTGTGATCTGGCCCAATGTTCCTAGACCGCCTGCACCAACAGATTGAAGACCGGCGTACATTGAGCCTGAAGATATGAAATAAAATTAAGATTAGTCAGAAGAACATTGTGCAAAGGCATATAAATAAACTTTTTATCGAGAGAATGTACTATATAAAAGGATGTAAATTAAATTATCTTATTTTTTTTTCGAAAAAAAAGTATGAATAATACCATGTCATTTTGACGAAAACAAGTTATTGATATTTATCATAAAACAAAAGCACAATTAATGCATAGACATATCATGTGAATATTATATGTAACTAGATCTCATTTGTTTCATTGATGTTTTATTTTAATGCATATTACTGAGAGTAATTCATATTTAAACTGTCCTGTTTAAATAAAATATCGAAAAAACGGTTTATCATCAGGTTACAGAGTCGAACTTATTCGGCGTTCTACATTGAAGCCATAAAACACTCTATTTGAAGCACTACAAAAGCTCAGTACATGAGCTATAAATGAGCACCATACCTGAAGCTATACAAGCCCCATACCTGAATCAGTGAAAATGATTCCATATCTGAAGCCATAAAAAGCTTCATACCTTAAGCCATTAAAAGCTCTATACCTAAACCTTGAGTAATAAATAACAAAAGCCATGAAAAAGCTTCATACCTGCAGCTATTGTTCCACCCATGGTGGAAGCCCATGTGGCCGCCCAGCTTCCGGCCGCTACCCCGCCTGCACCAAAACCGATTCCTCCTATTATAACTGGAGCTACTGCCAAGACACTCACGCCTCCTATTGTGGCACCCGCTATATTCCTAGTCAATACATTTGAAGTTATTCCTAGTTGATACATTTGAAGTTCAATAACCGTAATTATCGGTATATATCCCGCGGGGTGTATTCTAACCCGCGGGTTATACACCTAGTTTACATACAGAACACCAAGGTGCGGCATATACAGTTAATAAATGCTTATTTGTGTGCGTTTTTCTTTATAATTCCTACGCGTTATTGTGACGAACAACCTAGTTGGACTGTTTTCCTTTACATTGAAAAGGGTGATTATGTTATTAAAGATTAATCTGCAAGTGAAAGTCTACAAATGAAAGTAACATAAAACAGTGTTTCCTGTATGAAAATAATAATGTTCATAAATTTGTTATTGTTAAATTTATTCATGTTTAGCTAGATAAGTGAGACTGAAATGATTAACAGTACCTTCAAAAGCGTCAAAATGTTAAAAAAGATTGCATTTATCTGCATTTGTGCTACAGCGATAACAAAAAGTGTTACCTACCATATCAATGCAGCTTCCATTTTATTTCTGAAAAAAAAAGATAATGTTAATAATATTATCCTTATTCTTAATAGTCTGATAAAATTCGCTGTTTTCACATCGACTGTCCAGTTGTGCATGAGGATGGAAACATAATTGCGTTGCTTTAATCAAATTGTATGGGTAATTTTCTAACTACGCTTTAACCTAAAAAGTAATAAATTATAAGGAAACTCTTGATACAAGTGGAAACCAGGGGTTTACCTTGGCGGTCGCACGGTCGCGTATGCGACTAACTTTTGAGTCGGGCGACAAACTTTTTAGAGTTAGTCGCCCGACGCGCGACTAACTTTTTGGGTTATTTAGTATATTTTTCCGGGTTCAGTCGATTATTTAGGCAGAAAAACTTGTCAATTTTCTTATAAACTAAAATTTCGCTTGCGCCTTCGGCGCATGAATTAAAATATCGACTTTAATGATAAATCATACACATGATATTTATTTACATCCGTCAACAGTAAGTATCTCTTATAAGTATTTAGTTCGAAATTTCGTCTTAAATTGTTTACATACATGTATAGGAAATTATTGGGTTGCTATGAACACATTTTGTATTTGAAAGCTTGAACCGATTAATATA
>LQRL01159790.1:13951-24553 GCA_001703475.1 Hydroides elegans
TGTTATTGCTGCTATTCCAACATCGCGTATTCAATAATTTAAATGTAAATTTGTATCCAGAATTTACTTATTGCGAATTTCGCAAACAGTAAACCGTGTAATATCCTTATGTAATTGTTGCACAATTTTCATTTAATATGTGGAACTGAATATAACAACATATTTGTTTTATAGTAATGTCCTGAATTATCCGCATATTTCAAATTATTTTTTTTTATATTGATATCAATTAACCTATAAAACCATAATTGTTTTATTATCCAATATTGTTGAATTCGCTATAAAACATAAAAGAATTATCCTCCTACGCGAACTAGGCTAATTCTCCAGCACAAAATATGTGTCACTGTTTTTCATATCAACAACATCACTTCAATTTATACCAAATGACAGTTTATGTTTTTTTCTCCGGACCTCTTCTCGCTTTCCCTATTTAGTTCAAATTGCGCATGCGTATTACAGGATAGCACCTATATATGTAGAGCGCAGTTTCAGCGCTAATTTGGCGACGGCCGCGACTTAAATGAAGGGATTAAAAGCAATAGCCACAATCCATCTATAGTTAATCCGCTCTTGTCTGGTCCGCAAAACTAATTGCCCTTAGTATCAATCGTTTATTCTCACAAGCAGGCAATTTGTTAAAAGTAGAGCGGGAGCGCCACCCTCTCTTAGTGGCTCTTTTTCAATTTGATCAATTGCCTATTCTTTACTTATACATCTAATGCCCGAAAATGAATCTGTAACATTTAGTGTCTATCACCCTTAAAGGTATGTGTATGTATGCGGTTTGTTCTTTAGTTAAATAACACTTCTAAATGTGCGTGGATTTATTTGATTCAGGTTCTTTTTTCGCCGGTGCCTGAATTATGGCTTCACTGGAATTCGCGATTTGTTTATTCCTAAAACAGCTAAACAATTGCTTCATTTAACCACGCCGAGTGTTAATTGACAATCAAGGAGGCGAAATTCACTAAATTTACTCCCGTATTTTCTCGTCCGTTTACACACTTTTCTTGGGCGCCTTCGATAGGGAGATTCACCGCGGAAAATAAAAACTGTTTTACAGCCGGACATCAATTCTCGCCCTTTGATTTGTGGGTTTAGAATCCAAGGCACCTCCTTCGCTTAAACACAGATGTAACGATGGATGCTAAACGGGTGTTTGGGTACGAAAACGTGCCGTTGTTCCCTTTCTCGATAGAGAGTAAACTCCTGTCGATTCCACAGACTGTTCGCCTATACGTCCTGGATTTCACCGGCGCGCTTTTCACTGCTCGTTATCCGTTGAGTGACGTGAGGGAGGGGGTTGGGTTTCCGTGCGAGTGAAAACTAAGACTGGCTGTAATTAGCTAATACTAATGATGTTCGATACAATTAATCCACGGTATTTTTCGGCGCTTGATTGTATAGGTATTGTAAGCGTGATTGCTGCTATTTCTGAAGTTCTGGAGTAGAATTCTTTTTGGCTTTCTGTAATCAAACACAAATAGAAAATATACATTAGGAGTGTGTTATCGCCGAATACCAAAGTATATATTTCACAAAACAAACCATTTGTTTTTGATACGAAGCTTTTTTATACGAACAAAATGCATTTTTAAACTTTATAGATATCTATAGACCTAAATTATAACCCTTTAAAAAAATAGAAAATGTCGAAATAAAACTGCTATTTAGATAAACTCGTTAACTCACAAGCAACATTCATTTTCTGAGACAAAATAATTTCTCTTTAATATCACGGAATCCAATCAACTGTATTAAATAATTTGATATGAATTCATAACTTCTTTACACTTTTCCTCGTTAATATTCGTATTACCGTATCCTTTTCCTCATTCCGGAATAATTATGACTTTTTCAAACTGATATAAAAGCATGATTTTACTATTCTTGGAATTACTGTCTTCAAAATATTTTGCTTGTACATCAGTTCATTAAAGTTAATCCCCTCTCCATCCCATGTTTACTTTTCATGTTAACCTTTTCTGTGTAAGTATGAGTTTATTTAAAGAAAGTATAATAATAAGTTACATAAATATCAAAATTGAGCGAATTCACACTAACTTAAGCACAGTAGGTTTAACAGCTATGCAGCGTTTGATAATGAGATTTTGAGCATCATGTTAACGAGTAATCATTAATCGAAAACAAAAGACAATTCACACGTTTGAGGAGGTGTTATGGATTTCATATTGAAACATACTCAAAGAATGTGCTCTCATTATGTGTGAGTACTAATTAGCCCAATTAGCGACATAATTACACGGTATAAACAAACATATAAATATGTTGGTAAAGCAAAAATATAAATATATTTTATTTATTTTGGAGGGACCATCCGCTCAATCGAGAACATATTGTTTTCTTCGTTGAGGTTTTTCGGTGAGTAAAAACTCAGCTTCCGATTAAGTGTTGATATTTTATGAATTCTGTAGCTCATCTATATGAAGAAATATTACTCACTCAAGAATAGTTCTTGTACTATCATTTTACCATGATATTTGGAAGTTTAATGCATGTGTTTGAATATGAAATGTATTTTCATTTCATATTTATAGTTACGTTTTTTTTAACTTGAACAATTGAACTTGTTAACAATTCAAATTCTTACGATTTTATTTCGTGATGACACTAGCAATACGCTTATCAAAAAGAAAAAAAAACTTAATGAATTGCTTAAATAGATATTTAAAATATACAGATAAGGAAAAAAAATATTAAAGAGAAAAAACAGATTCGAAATGCATACCCTCAAAATGTTGATTCAAATTTTGAAAATGCACTTTGAAATTAAAATTAATTTTGATATGATTTTACCTGGGAATTCAAATAAATGGTTTCAGTATAACATTTGATATTTGTTACATTAAGTGGAATCGGTATATTTACTAAATAAAACTTATAAATGGTATTTTGATCGGTAAAAGTACTGGACTTAATGTTAAAATCATGACATTTTGATATATTAAGGGAAAAAAGATTATCGGTCGACATAGGTTGAAATTACGAACCCCACATGGTAACTTATACAAACGGTTTTTTGCTCAATATGAAAAATATATCCTAGAATCAAGCATAGGTTGATCGGATAATTAACATAAAGCGGTCCTAACTATCCTGATCAACGTTACCACTTAACTAAATTTTCAGAATAAGTTCATATTCAATAATTAGAATAATTAATGTAAATGACCAAATGTAGATAGAGAACCAGAATGCTATAGCAAAAGTCAGCAGCGAAATTTACATAAGATTTTTCTTATAAATTGCACACTTGAAAATGTCAAGTTAAATTCAAGCTAGTCATATTTAAATGATATAAATCTAAAGAAGACTGAAAGTGTCATTAGTCTTTAATTATCAACTGCAAAGGTTAAATTCGACCGGAAACTTACGGTATCATTTTTTTTACAAATTATTTTTGTACTTATAGTTATTGTCAAAGTTTATCATAAACTAAGATGCTTACACAATCTGAAATAATTAAAATAGAGTGCAATATAAAAAAATTAAATTTTTTAATATATAAACTTACCACATATGTATTGTATAACTTCTATCTCCCTTTTCCAATTTGGTAAAGGTTCACATAAATAGAACTTAAAATGAGAAACAATGCAACACCTATCGATATAAGAACACTCCCATTATAATGGTTTAAAAAGTCATATCGATAAAAATATCTAAAAACTACAAAAATCAATGATTCAATAACCAATTGAAGCAATCGGAAATTTCAAGAAACATAGGTGTTTGTAGGTTCAAAACTCTTATGCATTTAAGAACTTTGTCTCTATTTTAGGGGTGAACTAATCTGAGACCAGCATCTTAATTTCAGCCTTTTAAGTGTTGCTTTACACGGGGTTCGATGATTGTTAAGACCGTATATGTGGTTAAAACGTTTAGTATTTTAACGGAAATACATTTAACATGTCAGGCGCCTCACTGTATGTGTCTACTATAAGTGGTCGCCAATTAGAGACTTTGCCATTTTCGGGGTGTGAAAAAATGATATAAAACCATTAACTGAGGTTGCTTTGATGCGACCAGACTGACCACTAAGTAATCGCCGATACCTGTAGCTTTAAAAACTACACAACAAAAGCTTAATCTTTTTATTTGATTAAACTTCATATTTTTTTATGTTTTACTGTTTTTCTTCAAAAAGACAAATGATGTGTTACAATCACAGAATTAAAGTCCCAAACTACTTTACAATTTATTGTAACCTTACTATTTAATGCTGTTAGGATAATCCCCTCTGATTTTACGTGCTTTTCAAAGTGTCAATATACGCTTTGAAATAAAACATGTTTTCAGCAAATTAAAAGCGTTTATAAGTTAAGTATCACCAAACGTGAAGAATATTATAATTTTAAATAGTCCTAAAATCGATTCAATGGCTTTTAGATTATTCATGAGTTTAGGAAGCGTTAAAGAAGTAAATACTTTACATAATGAGATAAAGTCAAAACTTTTGTTTACAAATCAGTTGGAATTTAGGTTTGTGTTTGCTTATCCATATTAAAACATGCTTCATTGTAATCATTGTAATAAAATGGGATAATTCAGATATCTTGAATTGTGAAAATTCATAGACAAAGTTGGTACAATAAACAAAATATATCATAAAACAAACATACGTTTATTATGTAGATTAATTTGCATTTTAAAATAGGATGGAAATTCAAATACATAGGTTGAAAATATGACTTATACAGAATAAAGTCATGAATGTACAGCAATCAAAATAAATATCATTTCTGAATGATTCCAAAAATAAGCGCCACGGTACATCACCCTAAACATATCAGTTAACTGTCGCCTAATTTAATGAATATCAATGCGTTTTATATTTCAAATAAAAAACGCAAAAGGTCAAATAGCATTTAGCGCAACATTATACACGAAATTCGCAATGCATTGCACATTCAAGTGTTGTTGTTATGAAATAGTTAAAAGTTGAATAAACACTTAAAACCATAATAAAAAGGCAAAAGAAAATGTTATACCTGACTTCCGAGAGCCAAAGAGGGTTTCTAACTCATCTCGAAACTGTCTGTTAAATGTCAGTTTGAGTGTGATTCAAAAAGGTGTTTTAATATCTGTATTGTTGAATTAATCCTTATGAATTGCTACATACATCAGATCTAGTATGATCGATTGCATATGTCTTTATAACTGACATTAATATGTTGACGATTAGATATCTTTATATCATTAATATATATGTATGTCGGTCCAAGTATTTGTAAACGATGAAACTAATGTTATCGGTATAAAATCAATTATAATGCGTATTTTTATCCAATATTTCCTCGCTAAACTAATGAAAATGAATCCCCAAATAATTTGTTGAATAATTCGGGTCTGTTCTTTCACCAAAATACGTCTAAAAATATATTATATCCATGCATCGAATCTTTCTATTGCAATTGGAATATTCAGTCAAATATTCACGTTTAATAAGTGCAAACGTTATTTGAAAAATGCTCTATATCCAACAAATATTAAATAAACTTTTCCTTTTGAAGAATCGCAATTTCTAAATTAAAAAAAAAATCTCCCTTCATACGCAAGAGCACAGATTTTCTTTAACTAGCTTGCAGCGATTTCAATTTGTAACGTAACGCACTCTCTTACTGATGACTTGACACTAACAGAGCTACAGTTTTGTTCAGTTTTGATCACGACCAGGCGAACTTAAAAATATGTGTTCACCACCAATTATTAAACATTACCAGTCAACTGCGTGCAATAGAATGCCCTCCCCCGATCGCAACAACCCTTTTTCCTCTTTTTCACAGTTTGCCAATCAGTGTAACTTCTTCAATTTAAGGTGACACAAGACTTTGCATGATTGCAAAGTCAGAGTTTTTGAAATAGCAGCTAGCAGTTAGAAAATATATTCTGAATTTTAATTAGAGTCCAACTCGTTTATTATGCTATTAGTTGTTGTATGCTACCAGTAAATATTGATGAGCCCTTTTAGGTTTTGCACATATGCATCATTATTTCATCTTGCAATAAATGCATAATAAAAAAATGAAATCAAATATTAATCTTCACAAATGTATATCTATATATATATATATTTTTTAGCTATAACGACGAATTATTACAATATATAACCAAAACTAAAAGACTACCTCTCAGAAGCATATGTTGATTATGAATGAACGTACGTTTTAGCACTGTCGCTGTCTATATATAAGTGGTATACGGTAGCAAGGGGACATCGGGGCTCTCCATCGATGAGATATGAAATGCTATGAATGGGTGACGTAGAGACATGAAAAGCAATGACACTTCTAATCAGGACCGTAGCCAAGTCTCAGACCGGTGTCTATATGGGACATGTGGATTATGAATTGTATTATTTCGACATAGAACTGTAAGTACATTGCATATTGGAATGTATTTGTAAACAAACAAATTTATTGCACAATGAGGCGTCGCCCAATCCATGTTAATAAGTCTGCAGACAAATGACCGCCAAAAATGTGCTAGCACCTTTGCCCGAGATATTTTCTACGATCGTCGCGAAATTCAAAGAAAGTAAACCAAGTGCAGAAAATTCCAATGATTTATATTTCGCTGCGACAATATAATTTGTCATGGAGCATGACTGCAACCGTATAATAAAGTCTCCAAACAGTATCATTGGGGCGTGAATGTGTTTTCTCCGATATAACCGGAGACAGAAAAGTAAAGAATATATGTATATTGATGAAATGTGAAAAAATACTGCTAATACAAATACGGGTCAAATCAAAGAAATTACCAAAATCGACATGGACCAAAACGTGTCCAGTCGATAAGATTTTTATATAATTGATTACAATATGTGTATGGGGCTCGGACGATTTCGAATACGTCATTTCCAAAAGGATTCGGAGAAGGCACTTAAAGGCGCATTGATTTCGAAAACATATTAAAGGAATTAATTAGATTACAATGGAATATGCTTCCGATGTTCATGTTTGATCCTAGAAGTATTCGATTTTTCACTCTTGAAAAGAAAAGCTTCCACACATCAAAGATGCGCCATAATTAATTACTTATTAATATATTCAAAGTTCTATCAGGTTCAAAATATAAGTACAATGGACGGAAGAACGCCATAGTGATACGTTAAAGACTGTTCGGAATTCGAAAACATACTAAAATTTTGCTATGAGGTTATCAAAATAGATCAAAAGTCCCATCATTTCGATGGGCGATGACAAAAGTCCCACTACGACCTTTAAAACATAATGGATTCCATATTTTTTGGGAAAGCAGCATAACTTAAATATTGGTATTGATTTGATTATCTTCTGTATGTTTATATTTTAATTAAAATAATGGTGTCCGAATAAGATTTTTGACGTCCCTAAGCATAAAAAATATTCCAATGTGTTTGACGAGGTGGATTTGCAGGAATCCGAGGATGGATTCGGGGGCTAATATAATGATTCTCGTTCCATAAGCGAGTTACACAGTTTTAAAATAAAGCTACTATCTTAGACATTTTAGGATTCATTTTAGAAACAAAACCTTTAATCAACTATTAAAACATTTGTCGATTTTGATAAAAAAAATAGAAACGTTTAAGTCCATACACGGGGCTCATTGCACTGCCAAACTGTCGAAGTGATCAAACACACAACCATATTCACGGCCCTGTACAATTAAAACTTGGCCAACAACACATACCCCTCGTTCCTCTCTTTTTCACATTTCTATACATACATAGCCAGTGGGCGCTTCATATTATAACGACGTTCGTTCGTCGCGCTAAAGACACACTAGCCTTGTCAATGCGATGACGACGCCTCGAAAGAGGGAGCCAATGGGTCTAGACGTAGTGACGGTCGCCCGCTTCTAAATTGACGTACGCTCCGCCCTCCATTTAAGGTGTTGAAAGTAATGAGTGGCTATGTGCAAAGAGGTGTTAAATGGATAAAGCGGTTTTGCACTTAATAAGGCAATGGTTGACCTGCCACGAAAAATGTATCTGTATATGTTATACACAGTTATTAAGACTATATATCATATAAATAAGACATATACATGTGCATATATATAAGATAAATGTTTATTGTTAATCGCAATATGATAGATTAATTGCATAATATGCTGAACATGCAAAACCGATATTTCTCAAAACATTTCTCAAATCATTTTTGCACTTTTGTAATATCTTTACTGTTTTATTCTCCTTTCGATTTTAAAATCCTTGACATGCAACCCTGTGACACAAGGCTGTCCCCTTTAAGAATAGACGTACACACTATTTTTAGATTTATGAACTTTCAAATAGTGCAGTTAAGTGTATTGATAATCGAAAGGTGCATGCAACAATGTGTTAAGAAGGACATTAACATGTTTTTTTAAGGCGACTCTTTTAGCATTGCGACGTATGATCTGGATCCTAATCTTTGTATTATTCATTCAACTCAAAACCTACATTTTTTTTCGAATACTAGCAAAACATAACATAGTTAAACCACTTACAAAACAATATAATTTTGCCTAATCAATTTTGCAATTAACATACTGTTGCTTGTGCCCCTTCAACTGTTTCTGACCAGAAACATCAACCGATTTTTATAAAAGGAAAAACTGCTCAAAATGTCCGAGGGCAAAACCTCCCCAGGTCCAGATGCCATGTGAATGTTTTGCCATGAATAATTGACCGCAAAACTGTGGTTTTAGCCAGTGATATGTAATTAGTCGTAATTAGCAGTTATATGTCGCGATAAAATGTTAAATATACATATAATTATCAAATGATATTGCAAAACAGGTGAAAACTGTAACTGTCCGAAAACTCTCTCACCACCCTTTCAGCAATTTTGTCTTTGGCAACTATATCATATAACACCATCTCTAAATACAACACAATTATTAAATAAGTAATTATAAATCAAATTATTGATATATTAGAAACAATTATTTACCGCATTTTTACATGTACATGAAAGGATATCCGGATAACCGTTTTTTAAATTGATTTACAAAATGCAAATTATCAAGTACCGAAATACAAAATCTGCAAAATTTAAAAATGGGCCTTCATATATGGGTCACATGGTTATACTTTTTATGATAATTTCAAAAGATCTTCGAAAGTTGAATAAATCTCACGGAAGTATAAGTGCATGAGTAATCAGGCATACTTGAAAGGTGATTGATTGTAATTTCAGAAAAAAAACTTAATATGACAATTAAAGTATAAACAATTGCATACTTGAATACACTTAGGGTCACTTTAGTGACAATATGTTTCACTTGTCATTTTATTCATTCATAAGATTTGAATATCTAAAAATTGCTTTGACGAGGATGAAAATAGACATTCGATCATTAATCTAAATACAAGAAGGGCACCCACGATATTTTTTCTAAAATGTGTTAATTTGAACCTGAAATCGCTTTAACCATAGAAATAGGCAATAAATACTCAAATTTAGAGCATTCTTTTTTTTTTTTTTTACAAAATGTGTTCCTTTGTTTGTAGCTAGCTGTCCTCAGAGCGTTCATCTAGGCAGCTAGAATCAGTAAAGGAACACATTTTGTGAAAAATGAAAATCGAAATGCTTTTATATACCACACATTTTTGAATACATATCAATCTAGCACGCCTAGTTTTACATCTAGTGAAAATTTAATACGAATTTCAAATGAATTAGTAAAAAATACCAAATTATTGAAAAAGGTGTTCCTTTGATTCGTGTAGCTAGTGAGCATTTTTTTAAAAATGCAGCTAGATTAATTTTGAAAGAAACACCTTTTTGAGGAACACCTTGTGGGGTGCTCTTCATACAACTATATTTCAAAATCTACAGCATATGCAGAATGGGAGAGAGAGAGAGATTGACAGTAAGAGATATTCAATGAGAGTGTGTGTGTGTGAGAGAGAGAGAGAGAGAGAGAGAGAGAGAGGGAGAGAGCGGGTGAAACTGAATAGGAAAGGGAGGGAGAAAGCCAGATATATATGAAACAGTAACACAGGCTAATAATATTTTTAATTCAAATGTTTATGAATTATAATACATAGGGACACCAAACAAACTCTTATGTTAATGATGAATAGTAGGCTACACACATTTAGTTTTCTTTTAAAAACTGCAAATCAAACGTTCGATTTCTCCTCTGTTGTACGTCCCTCTTTGAAGAAATAATCCCTAATTCGTTTCCCAAGTGAAATAATTTCATTTGAATAGAAATCGCGCATTTATTCATTTTAAGGAATCGATGTAGTGCAAATTTGATATAGAACTTGGTATAGTCTCTATTGCCCGAAAAACTGAAATGACAGAAGACCGAATATTACAATTCTGGTAATACACATTTATGAGGCGCTTTGAAATATTGTCATTAAAAAAAAAACGTTTCTGTAGTTTTCTTGATCAATCCATAATTCAATATATAGCAACATACACTAAACTGTGCGTAACACTTGGAATAAACCTCTTTTGCAAATCTCCTTCAAATATAATTAACCTATTTATTTTTTGAGGATTCAATCTGAAGTTGTCAGTGTCGACTCCGGGGCACCATGTCCAACTGTGACTTTTGGGGATATATCATATGAGGAGTGAAGAGTACCTC
>LQRL01159790.1:33894-45677 GCA_001703475.1 Hydroides elegans
ACAGAGTTTCAACTACACTCCTAATTGCAAGAATCTAATGCCTCCCTAAATATGTCCCATGTTGAGAATGACGGCGGATTTCCTGGTTTAAAACGGCTAAGTTCACCATATAAAGTGGTGAGTTGAATTCGACATTTTCCGTCCCAAATTCTGCTCCAATTCCCAGCATTGAGTTTAATCGCTTCCATGTACTTCTGTCATAGTTAATAATTGTTACATAATCATCCTTTTATCGCTTTTTGAATGCTTTAATGGTGTAATGGCGTTTCAAGTGTAAATTTAGACCTTGATTGGTTCATCTACACTACGCTAGCTTGGACCTTGCCAACCATTCTGACTTCCGGTACACCGTCGGCTCAAGTTACTGATCCATTCCTGGCACACCACTTGAACCCGAAGCGGCACATTGATTGCCTTCCGACACACCTCTTGGCTCCCGATACGCTGCTTAGCTCCCAACACCTCATTTGGCCTCTTGCCCACTGTTAGGCTTCTTGCAAACTACTTGGCTCCTTTCACATCGCTTCACTACTTTCACACTGCTTGGCTCCTTTCACACCAAATGGCCACTTTCCCATTGCCCGGCTCCTTTCAAACCGCTTGGTTCATTTCAGACCGCTTGGCTCCTTTCAAACTACCTGGCTCCTTTTACACCGGTTGTCTCATTTCACACTGTTTGGCTCCTTCCACACTGCCTGGCTCTTTTAATACCGCTTGAATATTTTCAAACTGCTTAGCTCATTTCAGACCAGCTGGTTCCTTCCACACTGCTTCGCTCCTTTCACACCGCTTGGCTTATTTCACAAAACTTGGCTCCATTCACACCACTTTAACAATCCTTTTAACCCACTTGGCTCCTTTCCCCATGCTTGGCTCCTTTCACACGGCTTTCCTTCTTTCGAACGGCTTGACACTTGACTCCGTTCACACCACTTTAACAATCCTTTTAACCCACTTGGCTCCTTTCCCAATGCTTGGCTCCTTTCACACGGCTTGCCTTCTTTCAAACGGCTTGACTCCTTTCACACCGCTAGGCTCCTTTCATATCGTTTGGCCGTTTATACACCGCTTGGTTCCTTTCACACCGCTTGGCCCCTTTCACACCGCTTGGCTCCTTTCACACTGTTTGGCTCCTTTCACAAGCCTTGGCTCCTCTCACAAGGCTTGGCTCCTTTCACACGACTTGGCTCCTTTCACATCGTCTGGCTCCTTTAATATAGATTGGCTGCTTTCACAAGGCTTGGTACCTTTCACAAGGCTTGGCTCCTTTCACAACACTTGGCTCCTTTCACATCGTCTGGCTCCTTTCACATAGATTGGCTCCTTTCACAAGGCTTGGCTCCTTTCACAAGGCTTGGCTCCGTTCACACCGCTTAGCTCCTTTCACGCGGCTTGGCTCCTTTCACACGGTTTGGCTCCTTCCTCATGGCGTGGCTCCTTTCACAAAGCTTGGCTTTTTTTGCGCGGCTTGGCTCCTTTCACTTATGTTGGCTCCTTTCACACCGCTTGGCTCCTTTCACACCGCTTGGCTCCTTTTACACCGCTTGGCTTCTTTCACACTGTTTGGCTCCTTTCACAGGGCTTGGCTCATTTCACAAGGCTTGGCTCCTTTCATACTGCTTATCTCTTTTCACATAGATTGGCTCCTTTCTCACTGCTTGACCGTTTATACACCGCTTGGCTCCGTTCACATTGCTTGGCTCCTTTCACACTGCTTGGCTCCTTTCACAAGGCTTGGCTCCTTTCACACGGCTTGGCTTCTTCACATAGATTGGCTCTTTTCACACGGCTTGGCTCCTTTCAGAAGGCTTGGCTCCTTTCGCACGGCTTGGCTTTTTTCACACGGCTTGGTTCCTTTCACATCGCTTGGTTCCTTTCGCATAGATCGGCTCCTTTCACACGGCTTGGCTCCTTTCATACAGTTTGGCTCCTTTAACATGGCTCCTTTCACATGGCTCCTTTCAAAAAGCATAGCTCCTTTCATTGCTTGGCTTCCTCACACTGCTTGGCTAATGTCACACTGCTTGGCTAATTTCACACTGCTTGGCTAATTTCACACTGCTTGGCTCGTTTCACATTGTTTGGCTCCTTGTTTGCCTACTCTATGCTCCCAGTAATTCGCTAAGTTTCAGGTAAATCGTTTGGCTACCTGCAGTGCGCTTGGCTTCTGACACAAGGCTCGACTTCTTTAAAACTGATTGCCTTGTATACCGCTTGGCTCGTGGCACACTGCTTGCGTACAAAACACCGCTTGGCTCCCTACTAATGGTTCAGCTTCCGGCAAACCGCTTTGCTCAGGGCCCACTGCGGGCCCCCGACACTGCTTGGTACACTGTACATCACTTGGAGCAGCACACTCCTTACACCGTTTGGCGTACTGCACACCGATTGGCTGAGGACATACTGCTTTGGTACCAGTTTACCGCTTAGCTCAGCACAGCGCTTGGCTCCTTGCACACCCGCTCCTGCGCATCGTTGGATCCTTTGGATCGCTTGGCTCGGGGCGCACCGCTTTGATCCCGTTACACCGCTTGACTAAGGGTACATCACATTACCCGGTACATTACTTGGCTAAAGGCACATCGCTTAGCTCAGGGAACACTGCTTGGCTCAAAGTGCATTGCATGGTTCCTGGTATATTGATTGGCTCTCGATGCACCACTTGGCTCAAGGCGAAACATCACTTGGCCTCTGGTACACCGCTTTACTTAGGGCATATAACTTGAGTACCGGTACATGGCTTGGCTTGGGAAAATTGCTTGGTCCCCGGTACACCGCTTAGCTCAGGGCACATCGCTTGGCTCCCGGCCGGTACATTGCTTAGCTCAGAGCACATCGCTTGGCTAAGTGCACACGCTTTGTCATCGTTAGCGGATACACTGCTTGGCTAAGGAAAAATCACATGGCTCCCCGTACACCACTTTGTTCAAGGAAGCCCTTTCTTGGCCACGGTACACCTTTGACTTAGGGCACATTGCTATGCTCCCTGCAATCCTCTTGACTTGGGCAAGCTCGGGCACCTCGCTTTGCTCCAGGTTAATTAAGCTCAGGACACACTGTTTTGCTCCCATAACATCGCTTGACTTATGACATAATGCTTGGCTCCAAGTACACCCCCGGCTCTGGGTACATTGCCTGGCAACTGGTAAACTGTTAGGTTCAACGAATACTACTACTTTACCGCTAAACCGCCTGGTTCAGAGCACATCGCGTGGATCCCGGGAGACCGCTTTGCTCAGAATACAATGTTTGGCTACTGATAGTACATTGCTGGACAGGGCATACCGTTTAGCACTATATACCGATTGTGGTTTAGGCCACACTGATTGTAACACTATTTAGACAGAACACACCGTTTAGCTTCCGGTTCACCGCCTGGCTCTCCTCACTGCTTGGCTCCCGGTATATCAAATTGCTCTTGGCATACCGCTTGGTGCCCGATACACTGCTAGGCTTAGCATACTGTTATGTTTAGAGCAAACCGCATCACTACCGGACCACCACTGAGA
The DNA here is from genome assembly GCA_001703475.1 of Hydroides elegans. NCBI lineage: Eukaryota > Metazoa > Annelida > Polychaeta > Sabellida > Serpulidae > Hydroides > Hydroides elegans. The sequence continues at coordinate 37,404 of LQRL01159790.1, forward strand.
CCAGAGCACATCGCTTGGCTCCCAATACATTGCTTAGCTAATTTCGGGTCAATAACATACATTGCAATACTTTCTACGAATCACATCTCTTCTGATGAATGACTTGATATACAGTCAAACTGAGATGCTTCCTGCAAATCACCTATCTGCTGAAGAATGACTTTATGTACAGTCAAACTGTGATACTTCCTGCCAATCACATATCTGCCGAGGAATGACTTGATATACAGTAAAACTGCGATGCTTCCTGCAAATCACCTATCTGCTGTTGAATGACTTGATATACAGTAAAACTGCGATGCTTCCTGCAAATCACCTACATTCTGAGGAATGACTTGATATGCAGTCAAACTGCGATTATTTCTACAAATCACATATGACCTGAGGAATGACTTGATATACAGTCAAACGGCGATGCTTTTGGCAAATCACCTTTCTTATGATGAATGACTTGATATACAGTCAAACTATGATGATTCCTGCAAATCACCTATCTGCTGAGGAATGACTTGATATACAGTCAAACTTTGATGCCTGCTGCAAACCACCTATCTGCTGTTGAATGACTTTATATACAGTCAAACTGTGATGCTTCCTGCAAATCACCTATCTGCTGAGGAATGATTTGATATACAGTCAAACTGACATGATTCCTGTTAATCACCTCTCTGTTGAAATATATCTTGATATGGATGCGAACTGCTCACCTTCCTGTAAATCACATCTCTGTTGAGGAATAACTCGATATACATGCGAACTACTCTGCTTCTGTAAATCACCTGTCTGCTGAGGATGACTCGATATGCAGGCAAACTGCGCTGTTTCCTGTTAATCACCTATCTGCTGAGAAATGGCTCGATATACAAGAAAACTACGCTGCTTCCTTTAAATCACCGATCTGCAGAGGAATATCTAGATATAGAGGCGAACTGCGATACTTCCTGCAAATAAAAAATTTGTTGTGGAATGACTCGATATACATGCGAACTGCTCTGCTTCCTGTAAATCACCTATCTGCTGAGAAATGGCTCGATATACATGCGAACTGCGCTGCTTCCTGTAAATCACCTATCTGCTGAGCAATGGCTCGATATACAGGCGAACTGCGCTGCTTCCTGTAAATCAAATATCTTCTGAGAAATGGCTTGATAAACAGGCGAACTGCACTGATTCCTGTAAATCAACTATCTGCTGAGGAATAGCTGAATATGCAGGGAAACTGCACTGCTTCCTGTAAATCACCTATCTACAAAGGAATGACTCGATATACAAGCGAACTGCGCTGCTTCCTGTAAATCACCTATCTGCTGAGGAATGGCTCGATATACAGGCAAACTGCGCTGCTTCCTGTAAATCACCTATCTGCAGAGGAATGACTCGATATACAGGCGAACTGCGCTGCTTCCTGTAAATCAACTATCTGCTGAGGAATAGCTCGATATACAGGCGAACTACACTGCTTCCTGTAAATCACCTATCTGCTGAAGTGTGGCTCGATATACAGGCGAACTGCGCTGCTTCCTGCAAATCACCTTTCTGCTGAGGAATGGCTCGATATACAGGCAAACTGCGCTGTTTCCTGTTACCCAGTAAACAAGAAAACCAATTTTAAACGTATATAAACGGTTTTCAGTTTCGTGTTTTTCACGTTTTCAGATGACGTGATTTGCCGGTGTTTTTGTCCACTGTCGAAAACGTGTTTTTGTGGTAAATTTGCAACCAAAAATATACGGTTTTTAAACGTAATAAAACGGTCACATTTTCTATGTGTTTTTTCAGTACTGATAGAAATTATAAATGCACTTGCGCAATCTATTTTCTTCAAATCTCGCAGCAATCGCCAACAAATTCGCAAGTCCCTGACCGCACCATGCAGGTTACATGCATACATGTGTTTTATATGTATAAGTTTATATTAGAAAATGATTATGACGTCACTATAATCAGTGAAAAGATATTATGATGAATCGCATAATCATAGCAAAACACATTTCATTAGCGCTAGATTACTGTATGAAAATATTGGAAACTGGCGTTTTAAACCATAAAAAGGTCAATGCAAATTCAAAAATATATAATATTTGATAAAAAAGAATAATCCATAATATGTTTATCCCCTATATTGTAAATTTCATCATATAAAGGCGCAAAATGAAGAATAACGAGACATACTTATTTTGACATTGATTTAATCATATAAAACAAAGGATCTACCTTGTTCTGTGTGGATATATATCTTGTTCCAAAAGCATTTGTTATTTCTGTTGCCCTTATATTTTGGAACAAATTGCGTTGATGTTATTGCCTCTGGACAATTATCACTTAATATATAAAATGTACAATTGTCCAGGGCTTTTATCACTTATCCGATTTTCTTGGTACATCTATAAGCACATATATTTCATTTAATTCCTTTTTGAAGCAATAATTCCTTTAAAATATAAGTTAATTGTGATTTTAATTAATAATTGTTTCAAATGATGTTTCCCTTTGCAGTTATTTTGTTCTTCTGAGGATAAATACAGCACAATAGCGGGTTGTGATGACGCACACAAAAAATAATTACGTCATGTCATTTTTACGTTATTTTTGGTCCTAAAAGAAACCTTATTTCGTTACTTTGTGACCTAAAAGAAACCTTTTTAAATAGGACATAAAATACACGTGTAAAACTAGTTCTATTTGTATGTAACCGGAAAACCACCATAAGGAAACGTTTCAAATTGGTTTTATGTTTACTGGGTAATCACCTATCTGCTGAGAAATGGCTCGATATACAAGAAAACTACGCTGCTTCCTTTAAATCACCTATCTGCAGAGGAATGACTCGATATACAGGCGAACTGCGCTGCTTCCTGTAAATCAACTATCTGCTGAGGAATAGCTCGATATACAGGCGAACTACACTGCTTCCTGTAAATCACCTATCTGCTGAAGTGTGGCTCGATATACAGGCGAACTGCGCTGCTTCCTGCAAATCACCTTTCTGCTGAGGAATGGCTCGATATACAGGCGAACTGCGATGTTTTCTCCAAATCACATTTCCACACAAGAATGTTATTTACGATTGCATTGTTTGCCTGGTTATCAGTATTTTGAAATATTAAGTATATTAAGTACATATTTCGTGTCTCAAAATGAGAACCATGCATGAATCATTTTATGGATGATCACCCCACCTTATAAAATTGCATTGTGAGGGAATCGACATTGATACCTAAAAGATACGATAAAGACATGATGCTTAAAAGTTACAACGGTTAACTGAATTATTTTGTTTTTATATGATTGATTATCATTTTGTGAGTTTTCATGTAAACTGAATTAATATTAAATATAAATGTATTTTATGAATTAAGAGTGAAAATATAAATAATAGTTAAAACACTTTACTTTAAAATAGCCTTACTCGTAGATTTGCCGTTATAGACAAAACTACCATCCATAATAATCTTTTGTTTTCAAAATTATATGCACCATAGAGTCTATGACTTTGTGTAAGACACTGAAATCAAACTAAATTAATGAAGATACATATCGATCACGACCTCATAGACTTTTATAAGAACCCTACTCTCGCTTTGTATTTCTAATTTGAATGCATTATAAGACCAATCTTTACCTGTATATGTCTATTACTGCAATTCTTATGTTTAATTTCTATTTGACATATTTGCTTCCATATCAAATATACATACCTCAATAAATCACCGGCGTTTCTTAAAATTTATATTAATGTTTGCTTTTTTGCTATTTCTCCGGAGGGTTTCTTAATAATTATGTTTCTAAGCGACGCTACTCCGATTGTTGATTTATTTGTTGAATAATCTTTAATTGTTGATTATTTCAGCATTGTGTGTCATGACGTAACAATTACAAATAAGATAAATATTGCTACAAGGAAGATCATATTTATAGAAGATCATATTAATAACTTTAAGTAAATCATAGAGAAATTGTTTCAACAGACTTCATCCATTTTTAGCCCTTAGCCGGGGCCTATGGGGCCCGGAGGGGGATATTAAAACTGACTGAATGTTTGGACATCAAATTTGATGAAAATTTCTTTCGTCAAGCCCTAGCATAAAAACGGTAAATCGTAGCAGCTATAAACAACTTCCTGAAGGACTATGTGAAAAGCTATAAGGCAGATACCCGACCTTTTCTATTTTGATTCAATGAATGATAAGTCAGGAAATTGGCTTCAAAGTTCAAAATGTGCACCTTTTTGGGAAATATTAAGCAAACAATCATGATTTAAAAAATATGTTTAGCAACAATAACTAGGAACAATATACTTGTGACGCAATTAATCTATTGTTCTAATTGCATAACAATGGATTTATTGCGTCACAATTAGGTTTAGTGCCAACTATTATTTTCGAAATCGTAAATGCTAATAGTTAACATTAATTAATGAATATAAATATATTTATAACACATTAATTAGTCTGCCCCTAGTATAAACCGTTTTTTATTAGTGCATGATAACAATGTTAGGGTACTCTATTACAGATACAAGAATTTAAGAATTACATATACATGCGTATATAGACTTGATTATTTAATGGAAAAACTGAATTGGTATTATTAAAATACTGATTGATAAAAAAAAAGATAGAACCGATGGAAACATAAGAGGGAATTTCGAAAAAAAAGGATGAAAAGGGAATGGAGAGCTATGGTGGGAGATGGGGGTTTTGCCCTCTCCGATGACTTGTTACATAATGCTTATACTTATAGTTTTTCTATGCCGTCCGTGTTAGATTTTCTCTCATTCACTCAAGAATTCGGGGAATTAAATTAGAACTAAATTATTTGTTATGACAAACAAGAACCAGATTGTGACTTCATGAGCATATTTTCACAACATTCATTAGATTAAGTAACCAGTGATTTATAGAAGCAATAAAGCAATGGACGACACAACGATGTAGGTGTTACTGTGCGTTTGGGATCGAATATGACCGTCTATTAACGATTTAAAATGCATACACTCTTTCATAATTATCTCTAATCTTTATGCATCTTGCCTTGTTGCAACTACATTCTAAATTGAAGTGCAAGGCAAGATATATAAATTTCAGTGATTATTTTTATGGAATATTTTTTTTGAACAATCGCAAATAAATTGTTATTCGATCCCAAACGCACCGTAGTAATGTATATGGTATCTATTAGCCATAATCAAGAAAACAAGCAGTTAAAATCAAATTATCCTGTTTGCTATATTTGCTCGAATGTGAAGGATGTTGGAAGTATCATACGAATTGATATGAAATGATGATAATGATACTTTTGTTGCATTTCATATAACACAAGCTGAGTTTGCTTAATTGTTAGGGTGTGGCCATATTGATTAAAACCAGCCTTCCAATAGACATTCAAACCAGCAATAACAACAAAATATTGATGGTTTGAAGAGCCTTCCAACTATGTTTAAAGCACATTCAATCCATTTTTTATATCATCCTTCAAACAAAATGAGAATATGGGCATTTCTTAAAAGTAATGTTTTGGTGTCGTACTGTTCACAGCACATTTTAGAAATAAAATATTTTTTTGCGTGTGTCTTATAAATTAAAAGAAAAAAAGGCAAGAAAACTCATTGATTTTTTCATGCTATTCTTCTGGAACAAATCCATAGTTTTTTATCTATTCGAACCCAGTTCCCCAAGTATTAGTTTTCTTATGATGTTACTTGACTTATTTAATCGAGGGTTTTTTTTTTTTTAACAGCAGGTAAGATATCACTTTATTTACGCATATTGAAATAGACGTACCTTTAATACCATGGCGTTTGAGTATTTTAAGTTTATATTTAACCCAATTTTAAGAAATTGATATCCGAATATTATATATTTGCTTTCACAGTCGTTTGTTCTTAAAACGGTTTCTTGGCAGCAGTGTCACTCAATGATGTGTCGCATATTTGCCTATTGTTAAAATTGAAGGGCTCCGTGCAACAATGTGTTAAGTCGACTTAACATGTTTCGCTAAAATGTATGGCAAAGTGCCAAGTATATACTGATCCATGTTATGTGCTTGAATAATTCTTAAAAATCAGTGCGGTCATCATTAGTTCGTCCTTTGGCTACTTGCCAATTCTTATATAAATGACCAATTTAAAAACATTCAGTGCCTCTTTTCTCAAAACGTCAATTTCAGACTTAACACATTGTTGCACGGAGCCCTTCAATTGTTTATTGTGACGTCACAATTAGACAATGCATCCAATCGGGCGCATTTGTTGATATCGTGGCAATTAAGATTAATTGACAAATCAGACAAACAGCGCATTGAATCCTATTTTGGACAAACAATAATTTTCTGATAGAGATAAGCGCATTTGCTCTTAAAAATCAGAAATAATTGTTTAAACTATTTATTGGTGATAGAATTTAAATCAATCAATATGTGAACAACATCTTACACTTAACACATTATTGTGGCTCGTTTAATCTATTGCTATATAAATTCACCAATGAATTAATTGCGTCACAAGCAAACTGTTCCTAGATGCTGTTGCTACAAATAATTGTTGCGTCATAATTGTGCGCGTCATTAATCTCCGAATAAGTGGCAAATTTTCATATTTAGATCCAAATGTAACTAAAATGTAACCGTTTCAATAGCTCCTTCCGGAAGGGCACCCCACGACCAAATTTTTGATAAGTGTTAAGTTTAGCCTTAAATCACTTGAAACATTGGAATATGCAAAATATATTCAATTTTTGAAAAATAATTTTTACAAAAAGGTGTTCCTATTTTTGTAGCTACCTGACCTTATTTCGCTCATCTAGGTGGCTAAAATCGGGAAAGGAACACCTTTTATGAAAAAATGAAAATCGAATTACTTGTGTGTGCTACCATTTTTTCAATGCATATCAATCTAATACGCTTAGCTATATATATCTGAATGAGAATAAGATAAAATTTTCGAATTGATTAGTAAACAAATACGAAATTTATGAAAAAGCTGTTCCTTAAATTCTTGTAGCTAGTCGGTAATTTCTGAAAGTTTGTAGCTAGATCAATCTTGGAAAGGAACACCTTTTTTGAGGAACACCTCGTGGGGTGCTCTTCCTTCCGGGCCACCAGACCCCGGTTAGAGGCTAATAAGTGTATTGTGTCAGTGACCGTAGAGGATGATCGCTCACTCGCACAGCTGTATGGTAGTGGATGATCGCTCACTCGCACAGCTGTACCGTAGCGGATGATCGCTCACTCGCACAGCTGCACCATTGTGGATGATCGCTCACTCGCACAGCTGTATCATAGCACAGCTGCTCCGTAGTGGATGATCGCTCACTCGCACTGATGTACCATAGTGGATGATCGCTCAATTGCACAAATGCACCATAGCGGATGATCGCTCATTCGCACAGCTGTACCGTAGTGGATGATTGTGAGTGAGCGATTATCCACTGCGATGAAACTATGCGATTGAGCAATCATCCACTACGATGCAGCTGTGCGAGTGAGCGATCATCCACTACGGTGCTTCTGTGCGAGTGAGCGATCATCCACTACGGTGCAGTTGTGCGAGTGAGCGATCATCAACTGTAGCACAGCTGTGCGAGTGAGCGATCATCCGCTATGGTACAGCTGTGCGAGTGAGCGATCATCCACTACGATGCAGCTGTGCGAGTGAGCGATCATCCACTACGGTGCTTCTGTGCGAGTGAGCGATCATCAACTACGGTGCAGCTGTGCGAGTGAGCGATCATCCATTACGGTACAGCTGTGCGAGTGAGCGATCATCAACTGTAGTACAGCTGTGCGACTGAGCGATCATTCACTACGGTATAGCTGTGCAAGTTAGCGATCATCCACTACTGTGCAGCTGTGGGAGCGAGCGATCATCCGCTATGGTATAGCTGTGCAAGTTAGCGATCATCCACTACGGTGCAGTTGTGCGAGTGAGCGATCATCCGCTATGGTACAGCTGTGCGAGTGAGCGATCATCCACTACGATGCAGCTGTGCGAGTGAGCGATCATCAACTACAGTGCATCTGTGCGAGTGAGCAATCATCCATTACGGTACAGCTGTCCAAGTGAGCGATCATCCGCTATGGTACAGCTGTGCGAGTGAGCGATCATCAACTGCGGTGCAGCTGTGCGAGTGAGCGATCATCCATTACGGTGCAGCTGTGCGAGTGAGCGATCATCCACTACGGTGCAGCTGTGCGAGTGAGCGATCATCCATTACGGTACAGCTGTGCGAGTGAGCGATCATCAACTGTAGTACAGCTGTGCGACTGAGCGATCAT
>LQRL01159796.1:0-10103 GCA_001703475.1 Hydroides elegans
AAATTGAGGAAGATAGTGTTACCAAACAGATACGTGCACTTTGGATTAAGTTTGACGATCCCAAGGTAGGATTCATTTCAAGGCATACTTATCAAAGCATTAAGCATAAAGGCGCCACACGAATCGTCAAACAAGAAGCATACGATACAGGAAAATCGTCATCGAATTTGCAAATTTCTAGAACTCAGTTTCCCGTCGTTCTTGCCTACGCAACTACGATTCACAAAGTGCAAGGATTGACATGTGAAAAAATTGTTGTGTCTTTAGATGGGTTTTCACTGGCTGGAATGGCATACGTCGCTTTAAGCAGAGTTCGTACATTAAATGGGCTGTATCTCCTTTCATTCGATCACCTAAAAATAAGATGTAGTGAAGTGGTTGAGAATGAAATGTCAAGACTGCATTTACAGCGATCTTTATCTCTTCAATCCGACGTCATACCATGTTCATACTATGTGGTTTTATTGAATACACGCTCCTTAAAAGCACATTTCGAAGACATTAAGTCAGACACCAGACTAGCACATGCGCCATTAATAGGAATTTGTGAGACGTGGTTGACTACATCAGATGAATCCGAGCACTTTTCCTTAGATGATTATGCTATGTATCGACGCGATGGCACAGTGCATGGCGGAGTGGCCCTTTATGTGAATAAAACCCAGCTTCTTAGTAAGTTGATCATTATCGATACACCTTTACAATGCATAAGTATAACATGCAGAAATGAAACCATTTCGAACACTATAGTGGTATTGATTTATAGCCCTCCATCATTCCCAAGAAAGGAATTCTTAGTTGAGTTTGATAGAATCTGTGTTCAACTTAAAGGCGAACGCGTGATTTTAACCAAGACATTTCAGTTGTTGACAATGCTCTCTTGAACACAGCATCCAAATACAATTTGTATCCAGTTTCGAGGAAAAAAAACGGTTAAATCTGGTAAATGTCTTGATGTTTTACTCTCTTCCTTTTCCATAGACATGAACGGCTTTATTGATCTATATTTTACGGATCATAAAGCCTGCTGGTCTGCTCTTTGCTAGTCCAAAATGCTGTGTTAAACTTGAATAGGAAGAACAAGAACGACATAAAATGGTGATTTTTTTATTCGAAGTTATAAACATTAAATTTGCTATCAACCTGCACGGTAATGTGGAAGCATGTGTCATGGATCATCGAGTCCGTTAGTCCGACAGTTAGGTCCGCTTTTGAGTTCGCTGACGGATAAAAGATAGTTTACCGCAAATCCGTATTAAAGTATATTCATTTGAGCTTAGAAACAATATTGCAACTCTAATCCCTAATAATGAATTTATACACAGCCTCCACCCGTGAATGAAAATGGAAACTGTTGTATCTAGTATAAAATTGAAAGATGCGTTTTTGATGCATCTGTTTATTCAATTTATTATTGTTAAAACAAAAAAAAACAGGATCAATATAATACTGCTCAAATCTCCTAGAGCCCATCTTTGTAAGACCTGCTCTCAATGTGCTCAGCATAAATTTAGTGCTAACCATCCTAAAACAAATAACTATTGACAGTTCACGGGGGATCAAAGGCCTTTAGCCTCTAGTTGAGATATAAAAAAAAATCAAGTTTTTTATACGTTCAATTGAATTATAAGACCAATGAACCAAGTCCGTCTGTCTGTCCGCCTGTCCGACTGTCGACATCCGGGGGCACTACTTTGTACGGACGAGTGCTCCTTTATCCTTCGATGGATTTTGTTTTCATTTGGCACATGGAAAGAACATATATTGGAGCCGTGCTAAGACGTGTTATTTTTATGAAAAATCTAAAAAATGGAATTTTGGCGAATATTTGAAAAATGGTGATTTTAGGGACTTAGCGTGATTATTGATGGTAGTTTGTACGGACGAGTTCTCGGTCATCCCTCGATGGATTTTGTTTTCCTTTGGCACATAGACAGAACATATATTGGAGCTGTGCATAGTCGTATTATTTTTGAAAAAAAAACTTAAAAATCTGAATTTTGGCGAATTTTTGCAAAATGGTGATTTTGGTGACTTAGCGTGATTATTGATGGTAGTTTGTACGGACGAGTGCTCGCTTATCCCTCCATGGATTTTGTTGTCCTTTGGCACATGGAACGAACATATATTTGAGCTGTGCATAGGCATATTACTTTTGAACAATCTTAAAAATGGTAATTTTGGCAAATTTTCTTTTAAAAAATGGTGATTTGGGGACTTAGGCAAATAGAGAAAGATTACTCGTTTATCGTTATGTTTTGAGGACTACAAATATGTAAGGAAAACGTTGTGAGAAAGATTTTGGAAAAAAGACATTGTTAGAAAGACGTTGTTAGTAAGACTTTTTGTGAAAAACGTTGTGGGAAAGACGTTGTGAGCAAGACAATGTGAGAAAAATGTTATGAGAAAGACGTTGTGAGAAAGACGTTGTAAGAAAGACGTTATGAAAAAGACGTTGTGAGAAAGACGTTGTGAGAAAGACGTTCCTTCGACGGATTCTTATTTAATTTCCTATGTTTTTCAATTTTCAACTGCTGTTAAAGTAGCGGAGGACTGATCTACTTGTTGATCTTGATCTTGATTAGATATAGTGTTACGTCGTTGAGACATTCATGCACCACGCACTTGCCAAGTGTTAGAAATTAATATTTCGCACATAATTTGTGAAACGCTCGAGCTGCTCTGGTGCTATTGTAAGGTCTTAAAAGGCGGGAGTAGGAAAGGCATTCCAATCTCTAATTGTGGATGATTGTGTCTATTAGATCTAGTTGGTTTATGAAGGTCGTTTCGCGGGATAGATGTTATTTCAGCGAGGGCTTTGTACATAGGAATCAATCTATTTTGCTTTCTTCTTGTCTTAAGTGTACTCAGTTTCAGTTTTTGAAGTAAATTGGTCATTGGTCCGGGTTCATATGAGTAATTTCCCGTGACAAATCTGGCAGCCTTTTCTTTTAACCTTTTCTATACTATCTTGAAGGTATTTTTTGTGGGGGTCCCATGCTGCACTGGCGTATTCCAGACCTGGCCTTATCAACCCTTTATATGCTTGGAGCTTTATACTTTGGGTTACTTTGAAGATTTCGTTTTAGAAGACCTAGGGTTTTGTTAGCTTTATTGCATAGTGAATTTACATGATGGAACCGAGATCACAGCATAAATAAGTTAACTCATTGACACAATTACGAGTTGACTTTCTATATTTCACCGAGCTAAGTGTATTTTCTTTCTGTCTATGCAGAGAATAACAAAATCACTGGTCCACCGGCCGGGGGAAGTTTTTCACTTGGGCCGGTAGATTTTCAAACATCCGGCCCGACGTTGTTTTGGATTTGTTAATTAAGTTTGATTTTTGGGCCGGTGGTCTACTTTCGGGCCGATTGTTTTGCGATTTGATTTTCTCTGGTCTACGAGTCGATTTGTCTTTACGAGTTGACCATTTTCATTTGTAATAATCCCAATTTTAATCATCCGAGTAGATCATCCCGTTCACTTATTAAGCGAGATTTTGTACGTACTGTGTATAATACGAAAACAAAGTTGAAAAAAAAATGTAAAGGGACTTTGATGCAATTATGAGTATAGAAGAAGTCGACTATATCTTTTGCATAGTGGTATATTCTTTATTACGTTTTCATTTCACAGGGTCACCAGAGACAAAACAATGAGTGATGAAGACGATGAAACGATATACTGTATTTGCAGGTCACTCTACGACCCTGCAAGGTTTATGATGTAAGTATGTTTTATAAATATAACATGTCCTAGAGGGTTTCGATAAAGCGTATAAATAAAATTTAGTGGCAATAAGTAATATGTTAGTTACTGAATGTTCGATACATAACTCGTTTTAAGCACTTTTAATATCTATTGATGGTATAAATGATCTATAAAGGTACGGTGTACATGCATATTTGAATGCTATTATGTTATAAGTGGATGCGACAAGTGTGATGAATGGTTTCACGGGGACTGCATCAAGCTCAGTGCGGATGAAGCCAACAATATCGAATCCTTCTTTTGCCACATTTGTCGAAGTAAGCAGCAAAGACGAACAAGTTATTCTAAAAAAGTTTTTAATGAGTCTAATTTTGGGTTGATCATACTTCAAGGAGCTATAACAGTATAAAGAATTATGAAGACTTATAATGAATTCAAGGTAGGAGTTTCCTGACACTTATTTATTAGTACCGGTACTTTGCAGAAAAAGACCCCAAACTGAAAATTGTGTACAAGAAAGACCCGGGGCCGCGAAAAGAAGAGAGACGAGAGAAAGAGCACAAGCACAAACACAAGCATAAGGACCGACACCGAGAGAGGGAGCACGAACGACACGAAAAACATAAAAAATCAAAACACCAAAAGAGCGATTTCGAGAGCTTCCTAAAGAAAATCAAGGTAAAACGGTTTTCCTAAAAACAAATGAGATAATTAAATGAAAAGTAGAGATATATGTATTAGGGGCTCGACTGATGAATGTAGTCTCGCTAATTTACATTATTCATTGTGGAAATGTGTAATAGAATTAGGTCTGCTTACCGATAAATATATGAGCAACACATATACAATCAATGTATTAGCGTAAACAACTATTAGTAACAATTCATAGATATAATGACATATTTCTATTTCCTATCTCAAATATTTGCGAATATAGCTTGCACTGAATTTCAGTCGGATAACACGGCTCAAAAGCAACGCGACCGCGAAGCGCATCGCAAGAGTCACCACAAGGAGAAGAAACACTCGCGACGATGCGGATTCTGCGAAGGATGTCGGCGCTTGGAGGATTGCGGCAAATGCGAGGCATGCAGGGTAAGTATGGAGTGGTGTAGACTGCATTATTTTGTATTGTCGGTCTCAGGTATCATAGGAATCGACTATTTGGTTTTCTCTCTCTTTCCTCTCTCACTTTCTCTACTATCTCTCCATCTCTGTATCTCTCTCCCCTATCTCCTCTCTCTCTCTCTCTCTCTCTCTCTCTCTCTCTCTCTCTCTCTCTCTCTCTCTCCATATATCTATCTTTTAACATGTCATAAATATTTTGACATTGTAATATTCAACGATAAGTTTGCATATCGCAACATTCGTTTATTTCTACATTTCAGGACATGCCCAAATTTGGCGGACCTAACATGTTGAAAATAAAATGCAGACTTCGCAAGTGCAAGACCTTTGTAAGTATTATTTGTTATTTTATGATAGATACGATCTGATTAGATACGATTTTATTTACACGTTTGTAAAAATGTATATACAGTAGACCCCGCTTATCTCGAACAGGTCGGGACTTTTGAAATATGTTCGAGATAACCGAAGTTCGAGATATCCGAGGGTCTCGAATTCGTGCTTACAATTTTGATGTCAAATGTCTGGTAAAATGTTACGTGTGCTAAGCTATGATTTTAAACCTACAGAGGGTGCTCACATTAACTGAACAAATAAAACAAGTTTTTGGTTTATTTGAATGCAAAAATATTATTAGCCTATATCACCTGCCTATTTCTGTAAATAATCACTACAAATGTCGAAATATGTCAAAACATCAATACATGTATTCGGCTTTATCTTTTGATTTAGATTCATAAATTGGGATTACTGATGCATCGTATTTGTGTTAATACTGATTGCTTTATATTATAGCCACAAAGGCAAGAGGGATGCTTTAAGGAGGGGGATCAGGAATCTTTGATTCCTTTGTGTGTCTGGTCTCAATGCATGTAGGGGTACATAAACAAGGGGCATCTAAATCCTACTTTGTTGTTGCACGAAACCACACCCTTTAAAATACACCGGACGAAGCTTCAAAGTTAGGCTTAACAAATATTGAAATGTGCTCATATCAGCCGGAGTCAATGGTGTCGTATTATGAACGCATATAAATGCTCACAAGCAGCATGAAAGGACTTACTTGCCATTGATATTGTGTGATGTTTCAAACAAAAACACTGAATGGAATTAGTGGGGTTGAAGGCAAAATTTGCAAATTTATTAGGGTCATAAAGAGTTCGAGATAAAAATAATTCGAGATAAGCGAGTGCTATAAGACTTATATAAGTAAAATTCGTCGGGACCACGAGATTTGTTCGAGATAAGCGGGGGTTCGAGATATCCGAGTTCGAGATAAGTGGGGTCTACTGTATGTCGATTTATCCGATAAATATCAACAAAAATATTTAAACAATTTTTGAACGTGGAACCTACCTCAAATCTAAAAAATAAACATCAACATAATTAACCTTATATGGGAAATCTGTTTACTTGTCGTCTTAAGGGCGGAGGCAAAGAAAAAGTCGCCCGACCCCCTTCACCAAAAGATCGAAGTCCCTCACCAAAACCGAGAGAAAAAGAACGAAAAGAACCGAGAGAGCACAAAGAATCTAAGGAGCCCAAAGAATCTCGAGAGAAAGAGCGCAAAGAGCCCAAAGAAAGCAGAGAAAGGGAGCACAAAGAGTCAAAAAAGCGAAAAGCGTCACCACCTCCCAAGCCGAAGGTTGCTCCACCTTCTCCGAAGCCTAAGGCTCCGTCACCAGTGCCACCGAAAATGAAGGAAGAACCGCCTTCGCCCAAGTTCAAGGAAGAGCCGCGGTCGCCGAAACCGAAAGAGATTCCTCCGCCGAAACCTAAGCCTAAGGCTCCTACACCACCGCCCCCTTCACCCATTTCTAGTCGACCTCCCACCAAAACTGAAACACCAAAGATGGATGTGTCCATCGATGACCCGTATGTATTTGTTTTGAGACTCAGAAAAAAGTGGTTCAGAAAAAAGTGAGAATAATGAAGATAACTGTTGGCCAATAAGTGAATATTGCCAGTTTCATTTTAGCTGCAATTAATTAAAAGAGTACGGATATAAGTGAATTCACTAATACATGTACTTTGAAAATCAATATATATTTTTCTCTTTATCAGGAGCGACGACGGAATGCTAAGCAGCGACATCGACGACAAAGACAAAAGCTTCGACGACACTCCCGAGTTTCCCTTCAGAGACTCACCGAAACCACCCAAACGGGAACCGCTTCCAATACTCGATAAAGACGAGGATTCCGACTCGGATTGGGCTAGTCCTGTCCCAAAGAAACAGAAAGTGCGCAAAGGCACCAAGAAGGTCCGCAAGAAAGGGGTAGGTCAAGGTTATTCTTCGTACAGCTGTATTTTCAATCCTACATCGATTATATTGAAGACATATTCGTCCATTTTTTTGTAGCGTAGTGACGAATAGGCATTTTTAACGATTTTGAGTTAACACCAATTTTGAGCATTGTTTTATGATGACTATAATATACTAAAGTTACAATGTCCTATCACTTTTAGTTTTTCAAAATCTTTTGACATTCTTTCTTTTTTTTGCAAAGTGACGAAAAAGTTTTATGACGTCATTGCAGTAGTAAAATTAGATTTATGACTTTTCAATGCATGTATTAATTTAGGTAGCATAATAAAGTTTATGATAAGTATATGCATTTACAGGGTTCAACATAACGAAAAATTCATAATCGCCAACTTGGCGAGTGACTTTGATTTCATACTCGCCAAACGGATTTTGTACTCGCCAATTTGGCGAGTAACTTGATTTTGTACTCGCCAAATCGAAACGTGCAGATGCCAACAAAATAGATGAATTTTCATAGAAACTTAAGGGAGTATCCACTTCAGATCAGAGCTAGAATTCAAGAGGACCCATATAACCAATTTTTTAATTGGAACATTGAAGTTTAACTGTTTCAACAAAAAAAACTTAAACATAAGATTTGTTTGAAACTAGGGCTGTGTCGGAACGGGTATTTTGCTACCCGAACACCCGAAGTCAATACCCGACCCGACCCGATACCCGACCCGAAGTTCTCAGACCATCATTTCCATAGGGTGTCTTTTTACATGTACTCTTCAGGATATGCTTAAATTTTATAATGTAATAGCAGAAAAACTGAAATATCGTTTTTATTCTTATTTAACTGACAAAATCGTGTTGAAAACTTGTTTTGAAAGTTTTTCTTGACTGAACCATTTAAAACTTCTTTTGAAAGAACAGTATTATTAGTTAAATCATCTTTCAATTATTCCCATAATGCAACTTTTCGGGTACCCGAACCCACATTTTCGGTTCGGGTACCCGAGGCGATTGTCGGGTACCCGACTACCCGAGATACCCGACACAGCCCTATTTGAAACAACATCGCGTTTGAGTCTTGACATTAGGCTCTATTTTAAATATTCTAGCTATAGATGTTTGAACTATGAATAGTTTTATTACAACGTCAATAAAGGTGTGAACGACAAATACATAATTACATATGTTTATTGCGAGCGCCATAGGCGCGAGCGTCGAAAAATCAAAACACAAAGTCAAAATCAAGCTTAAGCTTTAATTACTCGATCTGTTGACAACGGGAGACACAATGAGGCAAGGGAATCGAGATAAATTGAATTTGTCGAGTTATTTATTTTGCAAATTTATCTGACGGTTTTCAAACGGTTGGTTAGATATGGAGAACCGAGAATCATATTCCCTTTTGTTTTCATGGACAATACCGAAACAATAAGATATCATGTTCGGTCATAAGCGGTATAAATGTTAAATCGTGTTCAGGGCCTGACATAACGCAAATTTTGCGACGACCAATTCGGCCGGCACCTTTTGAAGCACGCCGGCCAAATCCATCGGACGCCGGCCAAATTATTTATCTTCTATTCAACAAAATGTTACCACTTAATACTTAAATAGTTTATTGTATATAAAGTCAACGCTTCCTATCCAATATTACAACAGTTTTTGAACATAAATCTTGTTTATAGCTGTATTTCGCTATATTTTTCGGGAACAATTTAACGATTTCTAGGTTTTTATTGTGAATTCCTGAATTTTTAAAAATGATTTATAAAGACATTTTATACTTTCCAAATCATTACTTTTATAACGCACTGTAATAGTTACCCCCGGTAAACTTCATTCTGAGAGAAAGCGAGCGCCGGAGGCGCGAGCGAAACACCAATTGATCATCAAGCTATAGTAATACCCTGGATTTCAGTTTAAGAAAGTGTTGCACTTAAATCATAATCACAATGGCCTTTCGGACCAATAATCTCAAAACTTACTGGCCCGCCCGGAAACTAACATGTCCGACATTTAAAAGTCGCCTCAATCACAACCGCGGTCGAAATGCCACACGCTATGTCCAAATTGAGCTCGCACATACAAATGTAAGCCCTTAAAGGTGAGCGCCGAAGGCGCGAGCGAATGTTTTAGGTAATCGTTAATGAAAATATTCAGTGTATGAGTATCTGTTTTGCAAAATCGACATTCGGTTGGGTTTCATACATCTTCCTAAACAACCCGCTCGTACCCTCACCACAGGTTGAGTATGTGACAGAACGACCACTAAGGTCGTGTTCTTCCGTAAGTTTCTCGCCGTAACCCGTTTCACAGTCGACCCTCGTGATAAAATCATCATCAGTAATATTGCTTTTAAAACAAAGGATGAGTATGCTAGCTAATACTGAGAGGAAGTTAAGAAGATGTGAGCGCCGGAGGCGCGAGCGAAAATTTTAAGACTTATATTGTGAAATTATAAATTCGGCGTTTTGCCATCGATGCCATATGGCCGTAAAACCGTACCGGCCAATTTGGCCGCCGTTGTCTGACGGATGGCGGCCAAATAACATTTTCGGCGGCCATTTGTCCATTGGCCGGCGTGTTTCTTTATTAGTTTATTATGCCTGGAACCGCACAATATTATTTTTTGTGTGATACATGTATAAATTAAAAAAATTGTAGTATCTTGAGTCAGTCTGTTACGTTTAAAGATCGTGAAGTGTACCTGTAAAATATTATGCCGCTGATGCATTTATAAGTCAATTGCGAGCGCCGAAGCCGCGAGCAAAATTTTAATCGATATTTATACATAAAAAGGATATCTTAAACAAGTATGTATGATATAAATATATGAGTGCATATTTTGCAAATTTGGCGAGTAACTTTATTTCATACTCGCCAAATTTGTTCGATTCAAAATTCATGCTCGCCAGTTTGGCGAGTGACTTTCAGGTCGTACTCGCCAAATGAAATTTTCACTCGCCATGGCGAGTTGGCGAGTGCTTATGTC
>LQRL01159811.1:2394-17530 GCA_001703475.1 Hydroides elegans
ACTTTAACGTGACTATGTACTTATATATTGCAGGCATGCTGGCAACGACCAACTTCCTCTACTTCTGCGACGAGAACCCAACTTCAGGTCGCACCGAGTGCTTCATGTCGGATGCGGGTGGCACTAATGCATGGACAACTGTCAATGAGGTACAGAACCCTTAAACTAGATAGAATCTACCATGTATATAATATATTTCCTCCATTTGCATTCAATTACAAACAACCCTATCGCATCATACATGTACATTTACATGTACACGTATAGCTTTTAATCGCTAAGAGCATAATGTGTTGTTAAGCCCTTAATTATTTTCGCCATATAATATAATTGTAAACCCCTTTAACCTAATAGGTGGTGATGAACGTCCTGGGTTAGAACACGGCCATGCAGAAACCTTCCCGTTATATTCCCTAGGACCATTATCCATTAAACATCATAGTCTATTATTCACATATGCCATTAAATCCTCATTAACAGGTGGAGATGAACATCCTGGGTCAGAACACGCGTCCCCGACGGAACCTTCCCCTTTGTATTACATCATATAATGCATATATGAATGTCATAGATTCTACATGCATGTTATGGCCCATCGCCATTGACAGGTGGTGATGAACATCCTTGGCCAGAACACGGCCACACAGGAACTCTTTGGCATCGCGTGGGATCGACGCAGCTTCATGCTGAGCAAGGACGAGGGCGAAACCTGGTTCAGCGTCAACTACGACAAATACGTGGTTTGTCTATTACATGTATTCTTTGTCTGCAGAAATATGTGTTTAGTTGAAGTTGAGTTCTTGTTGAGTAGGCCCACACACAGACTTCTACCCCACATTTGATGAAGATGTTTGTTTCAAATGCGTGGTAGAATTCTATGTCCATTATATAGTTTATATGCATTAAAATTGGTCTGGCTAAGTGTGGAATTACGCTCAAATGGTTACGAGTTATTTGTTTTGAGAATAGTTAGCTTAGGTTTAAGGAGTTTACTAAAATTTCTATTTTCCCAAGACATTTCCATTTATTCAAATGGACGATGTTAAAGATGCAAATTTAAAGAAGGAAATTAATTATGAAGTTGTGTCTTTTGATTTCACCGAATCATTCGACGAGGGATATACTATATGCGAGATGTTTGTGAATGCGATCTACCTGAAATATATAGTTAAAAAATATATAGGTCTAGTCCTCTTTTTGTCCAATCATAAACCATTTATTCATTTCCCCATTTAGGAGTCACGTGACTCGGGCACTTGGCAAGCGGCCACGGAGATCCCCTGGGAGGCGACGGCCTCATTCGGACCCGGCGTCGCTAATGGGCCTACATCGGGTTCCATGCAAGGTGAGATATTCACTTGAAATATATGGATTAAATTTATTATTATTTGATAAATAATAATAATAATAACGGCCACGGAGATCCCCTGGCGTTTTACAACATTTCACCTGTCCGATTTAAGGATATGACGCAGTAATTAAACATTTTTGATCATGATACTCTACGATTAGACATAATTAGAAGAATGAAGAGAAGAAAACATGCTCGTTGATTGCAATTATTTGTTGGTTTTGTTTTCAGCTCAATACGACGGCATTTACGATACAGGAACACAGATGGCAACCTGGGACACCTGTTGCGCTTGAGGATATATGCTTTTCCAAAACACATGATTTGGTTTCGTTAACTAAAGTGAGATCGCCTTGCGGTCCTATTGAAAACACATATTAATACATGAATTGGAAAATTGTTGTCGATCAAGCTGAATCAAATTCTTTGTTAAGAATTGTTGTTTAAGATGTGTACTGTTAAATAATGAGATTGTAAACTCAGTTTGTCATAAAGCAATAATTTATAAAAAAATATATATATTTAGGACATAAACTAAGAATTACACCAAAGAACTGTATATTTTGATTATTTCTATTCATGGATATTTGTTTGTTGTTTGTGATATGATGTCACTTAGATTATCTTTGAGTAAGCCATTTACATAGGATTCTAATTTGAGTAAATCATACCATAACTTTTGTGGTTAACAGAATCGATAAAGATGAAATGGCGTTTTTTCCGCTATCATAAGAAATAAGCAATCAAGGGAAAACAACTTCCGGAATGATTCTCGCTATAATAAAAATGTACAACCCATCACGATATTTATTAGCTATATTTGAGGGACGAAACGTTTAGGGTGCTCTTCTATATAGATGGATACACTGCTAATAATGACCATATTTGACATATTCATAGATGAAAGTGTTGGGGGTATCGATTAACAATTTGATAGTACAACATGTTATAGCATCATTTTTAGATTTTTAATTAATATTTTGTTCCTGTTAATCGGAGAGACAACACAATGTATTTGGATATATGTATTTATTTAAAAAAAAAACAGTTTAACTGCAATTTACTGACTGTGATATATGTTACTATTTCTCCTCTTAATTGCATTTTATTAGATGGTATAAATATTTGCTGATTAAATGGTTGTTGCAATGTGAATTGTTTGTCTTAGTTTACGTGCATCGCACACTTTGTGCATATGATTTTTTTTTCAAATTTCGAGGAACTTGAATAATTTGTAACATTATATATGAGGTCATTACTTTTTATTATGATTTCAAAATTTAATAAATCCGTTTCTCTGAGTGAATATTTTGAAACTAAAATAATTGGGTATTTTTTTAATTCATCAAGTATAATTTAAGTTATTCTATGTTTGTATTGAGAGCTCAGTTGAACTCTCACTTTCATGTCGAGAGCTTTTATAAACTCAATATCTTCTTTTCATAAATAGTCAATTTGGTATTATTTAGTAAAGGAATAAAACCCATTTTTGTGCTTATGTATATTCGTTCTTTATTCAAAGCATAAACAGTGTTATGACTTGTTTTACATTTCATTAATATACACCGTTTTCTCACAAAACATGAATACAATAACATAAATAATTCAAATCATCTCTATTTTATTATTTTTTATGATACCAGTCTTAAAATATTTACTCCGTTTTCTGTTTTCTTTAGTATTAAAAAGAGTTCCAAACAAAAAACATAAAATGTCATACTTTATTCGAATTTCTTGCATGACGTCCTCATTGCATAATCAAAATATATTTTAAAATAGATTTCATAATTTTCGGCACAGAATATCTTAAAATCATTACGAATTAAACCTAATCAGCTTCACGATATATTGCCTATTTATATTTTTGCATATTCACATTCATGTGGATATAAATTTTTATTTAGATATTAAGCATTAATTGCTTATTAGGCTAGGAGATGAACATGAGCCCTTGTAATGAAGTTCACAAATTAAAAACGTATTCGCCTTAAATGAATTTAGAAAAAAAAACATTCTTCACTTTTATCAATAACTAAGATGATGCTACAGCGTGCTAGTGCTAAATGCAATTTATGGCGATGTAAGAAATAAGCTTTTAAAGCTATTAAAAAGAACAGCAATTTTAGGAATCACTCTTAGAATGACATTTTAAAGATATCACAATACAACTAAACCTACTCTTACTGACCCACACAAAATCAATGAAATAAAGTATGCAACATTATATTTTTGTCACATTTCCTAGTCATATGACCATTTTACTCATTCCCATAATATTTGTAAGCCTTGTGAAACGGAACGAATGAATTCGTGAATGACAATATTTTTCTGACACTAGAATAGCCAATGAAGCATCTATATAACCATACGCAAAAACAACTTTATTTAAGTCCTCCCTATGCCATATCTTCTCAAAGTTAACTATAAAACTAAAAAAATGGACCGGCCATTTTCACTGTTATATTTACAGATGAAGTTCCCTTTACTAAAATCCGACACCACATCAAAAGCATGTGACATACAAGAATACACGTCATGAAGATCATTGCGAATGAGAGATGGCTGATATTAACACAAAGAACACAGTTAGCTTATCATTGATTCTAACATCTGCAGTTAGCCATAGAATCGACACCCTGTATTAAAGCTGGAACGCCATATGTATAGTTTTGCCTTAAGTTAAGATAAAATTTATTTTATTGAATATACATTGTACAAGTATTCGCGTATGGAGTTATTAAATAAAGGTTATCATACGCAATGGTGGTAACTCCGAGCAACGAATGTGTAATTTTCTCAAAAACCTAGGTTTTTCGAACATTTGAAAACATTTTGTAAACTTCACAGGCAATTGTTTGACAGGAAACAGTTAATACAACATTTTTGTTTTCAAAAGGCAAAACTATTTCAGTAAATATAGTCTTGTACGGAGGCCTTAAAAATTGAAATCGAGTAAAACACAAAGGATACAATCCTTGTCATCGATGTATTAAAAAAGAACAAGGCCTAGCCCAACAACATTATATTATTTGTCTAATTGCAATTGCACTACTCTATTAATATCACATTTTCTAAGAAAGACATAAGCACATTTGGGTTACTTTGGTGTCGTTGTATGCAAAACGACAAACGAAACGAAACCGAAAGATTCTCCTCTTAGGCAAGACACCGGGGCGAAAAACTATATAGCACCAGAGAATCTTAATTAATAGCGAGTCACTAATCCTGAAGTCCATAATGCTGTAGAGACTCCATTAACTCTGGATTCTATATGACCAAGTGATTAATTTCGATAACAGTCTGACACAAGGTACAATTAATTCCTAGAGACTCTGCATGATATCTTAAAGTCTCCATGCGGAAGATAATATACTCAGGGGTGAGCTCCTGGCTATGCTATACTGTTGGTGAACTCGGCGAATGCATCCAACCACCTAAAGCAATAAGTTTAACGAGGGTTATACATAAGGAAATATAAAAAAATATACAAGACATTCTTCTTTTTTAGATTTGTTTCCATGTAGACATCAGCCCAAACGGGTTAAGTGTGTGTAATTGAATGAATGGGTTGGCAAAAAAGATCATTAAATCATTAACATTTTCAACTTGAACGTTTTCTATTAATATCACTAAGCAGTATATTATTTTAGTATCAACAATCATTTGAAGAAAAAAAAAACCGTACCTGCTCATGGCATCCGCGTTATCCGCCTGCAAGAAGTAAGTGCGTCTCGCGTTGTACAACTTGAGCGTGTTTGGTTTAAAGACATCGTCGCCCTTCATCGTGGCGGCAGCCGAATAGCGCTTCAACTGCAGGCTACCCAGCACTGTTTGCTCCTGTTAAAGTAAAAATAAAACATATTTTTTAAAGGATTTTTTTTTATATTTATAAATAAGTTATAAAGTTGTAAATAAATATCTTTATTCCAATTTTTATCCCAGAAATATAAACCACATCGGTAATTCTAAGTGAAACGGTAACAAAAACTGGACATCTACAACTTGTCAAGTATATCTGAAGAAGAGGAAAATTGAATGATGTTTTTCCTCTGTGACCTTGACTGACCTTGAAATTTTTAAAGGAGTAGAGGACGCCGTTGTCGTGAATGGTGAGCCAGCGCTTCTTCCACGTCTGACTCTTGTTGATGTTGATTTGCAGGTAGCCTGCTAGTTGACATGGATCACTGGGTCGCACCTGATGAAAAACATATTAATATTTTATAAGGGAGATAGGGGTTAAATTTAGCTTCGCATGTACAGGTACAGTCGTTTTCTTTAAGAGCTTTATACACAAGATACCCAAGGAGTGTGTATAGGTTTTAACTGTACTAGTTCAGTTATATTTCGTTAGTTAGAACAGACTGATAACAGCAGAGCAACAACTTCATAAGTTAGCTCAATTAATACTGGTATATGATATATGTATGTGTAAATACATAATATGCGAAATATTTTGAGCAAAGTCTTTGATTCTTCTGTAAACAATGTAAAATAATGATAACTGAGTAAAATAAAACGTTCACATACGTCTGGAATGTCTGACCCCTCGACCTTGAGGTCGCGGTGGATGAGCAGAATGTAGCACTCGTCGCACACCCGGCTCTTGTGCTTCGGGTCGTACTCGAGGCGCAGCTTCTGGCTGCTGCACTTGGAACACACAACCTGGTGCCAAAAAAAAAAAAGAAAAAAAAAACATTCATTTTGTGAGGTAAGATTCTACAGCTGTGAGTGGTAAAATGAAGCACCTGCATAATATATATTTTTGAGAAGGTGGAACAGACAAAATATTCGTTTAATCATATATGTAATTCTCATTTAATTGCAAACAAAACTGGAATGCCGATAGCGTTTTATTGATCAAATTATTTTATTAATAAATTAAATTTGATATTTCTTATATGATATGTTACTCACGGAGCCGCATCCTTTGCAGAAGCCTGGCTTCTTCATGTTACTACGGCATATAGAGCAAATGGCCTTGCCCTCGGGTTTCACCAGCTTCGGCTTCATCTTGCCGATCTCTTCATCCTGAAGGTGGAACAAAACGAATAAACACTTGTCCATGGCAATATATATCGAATTTGTATTGTTGTGCAAATACAGAAGTTACAGCGAACCGGATTCTTCGAGTTAACGGATACTGTTCAAAGGTATATAAAGCAAATTATATATTTTTCAGATGTTGCCTCAATACAGACGTTGCATTAACGTACATAAATGTGTGGTTAAGTACTTACCTTGAGAGTTTTGGTGTTGAGTGAGATCGGCTGATACATGAGCTTACTCTCAGTCGATTTGTCGATCGTCGTTTGAATTATCTGAAATGAAAACGAGTATAAAGGTATATGAATGCATTGTAGTTCCAATTTGTGCGAACATAACGATTTATACGAAAATTAACATGTCTTAGAAGAGTTCATTTACCAGAACAACAATATTAGCAAGGTTTAACCACTTTTTAATATATATTACCAAGATTTAAAGTTTTAAATCATTAGTATCATGTGATCCTAAATGGCACACTTACGGACATCCACTCTAGCTTCTCCTCCTGTGAGTTGCAGTGGAATTCGATGGCCTTCGTCTTGTTCTGGACGTAGAACGTGAACGGGATCACCAGGTTGTCACCGTCGTACACCTGTGAATGATATACGATGAAAACAATCTTTGATCATAAACCATAAGTCCGGACCCCACTTGGACGTTGAGCGGACGCGCCATATTTTGCTCCATATGAAAGTTTTCCGGACGTCCTTTTACGTCACGGACGTACCGGACGTAGCTAGAACGTTGCGTTTCGGTGTTCCATAAGCAATACATCAGACAGCACGATTAGTTAGAGAAAAAACATCAAAACAACCCATGTGGTCAGGCCCTTAATGTTCGGAACATTGGATAGATTCAACTTCTGATGATTTAGAATCGTTGTAGAGGCCAGGGAATGCTTTTAATTGCATAGTTTTAAAGTTTTATCACTCGTAAAGAGAACCTTTTATCGACAATGTGTGAGTTTACTCTTTTTCATTCTTACATCGAGGGCACTCAACGGTTTATTCGGGTAAATGTTTATTCCTGTAGCAGCTCTTCCTTGCTTGCAACTTTTTCAGAACAGAACAAAGATTTTTTCCAAAACTATTATTTCTCTAGGATTGTGTTTACAAATATATAAACCAATGTAGATTTGTCTAAATTTAGTCTCTATAAACGAATCTGTGAGAAAATAAACTTACAAACATTTGATTTATGGAAATCTTTATTCTGGTAGGAGATTGTATATTTGCTTGCAATAGCATTTCTTGGTTTCTTGCTTGCAACTTCCGAATAAACATTTTGATGCAAATCAAAAAAGTAAATCGTTGAGTGCCCCTCTTACATGATAGGTCGGGTTTCCAAAAACCACCTGTGATTCGTTTGTGTAATAGCTCTACCCTTTTATCATGTCATAATGAAACTATGTGTCATATTCTCATATTTATTATATTTCATTTCTATGGCAAAACATAATATCGATTAATTGTCGATACACAAGATAAGACCATGTCTACCGAAAAAAATAAGGCGATATGAACAGAGCTGTAATTAGGTTCGATCAGGTCGTATCGTATCTTGGTAGTTTATCTTTTATGAGATATCGATTACTTCTCTGTCGCAGTTTATATCAGTTATAATATCTCTTTGTGATTCATATGCTTGAGCTCGAATTACGGAACTACTTTTGAAGTGCCCAATTATTGCTTTTTAGGACAGTGAATTTGACACTGTTATAAATCATAAAAAAAAAACGATAGCGTTCCTGCTGGCATACGAAAATATCGACACATTTTCTTAATTTGATATCATTTAACCCGAAACTAATACTTTTTGTTGAGTAATTATTGCCTTAGTTAAGTGTCTATAATAGGTTTAGACATATGCTGAAAACTTAGTTTGATTTATTATTGGCAATATAGACCAAACCCTGCCTTTTCCACTGTTCTGACACTCGTTGAATTCATTTACCAAAGCGATATATTTCCATAATGTTGTGGAAATAAGACATGATTGAGAGCAATAGAGATAAAGCACCGGTCATTAATTTACACGAGTTAGCACTGAGTAAATATCTCCATGAACTCTCCATGAAAACATGGAATTGATCTTTGCTCCGATAATGTGGCGGGAAAACTGATGAAGATGAAGAGAGATACATGTTCATTCCTCATAGATCTCAAATGGTGAATCAACTGTGAATGGTATTCCTTATTTCATAACTTTTGGTATCAGCTCACAGAATAAACGAAGAGTTCTCAAATCTTAATGGGTCGATGATCATAACTGTAATATTGTGGAGAAGTAACAATCAGACGTAGATGCTTCAGTGACATTGATATCAAGTAAATTTAGAATCTTTCGTCAAATCCACAAACTGGTTCGTCATCGAAATACTGTTTTATGAATGTCACTTGCGCAAGTACAATTATAATATCTATCTGATTGATGCCATAAATCTTGATGAATAATGTCTAGTCAATAAACGATACGACTGAATTACAACATACTTCATTATGCTATTCTAGATATAGCACAATCAATTTGATATGACTGATCCCTTGTCTGCTAAAACGATGCAGTTAAGAATTCAGATAAGTTTGACGATGCAGTTATTCTATGATAATATATGATAGATAAGTATAAATGGTACTGTTAAAGGTTATCCTTTTTTGACAATCGAAGATGTACGATGAAAGGAGACAGATCGGATGTAATTTGAACAGCTAGAATAATTACATAGGCACATTCGTGTACAATATAAAAATATATTTTAGAAGATGTGGTTATTACTTTAGTGAATGTCAATGTTATATGAGTATTCTGAAATCATATCTTAGCTCATATAGCAATAACAGCTGATCACAATTTAGTCATATAATATAGACTATGACTCTTTAAAAGCCGTACCTGGAGTCCGTCGACTTCGAGGGTGTACTTGAGTTTGTGTCTTCCCGCTAGACTCTGAGTCGTACAAATGAATAGCACGTCATTCATCTGAAATCGAACCCTGGATATACTTAAATGCTACCAATGTATAATATGAGATATGAGCTATGAGATTGCTTATAAGTAATACATGTAGTGTAGCTTATAAGGTCAACCCCCGTCTTTTTATAGTTGATCCTATAAAGATAAATATTTTGGCAATAAATTACTTGCGACATTAAACTCAAAGGGGTCTTAACTATAGCAGTATGTTCTCGATAAACGAAACAACGCATGAAAGGTAATACAAACTGATATTATTAAAAACTGGTATTTTCGATCATATTGAGGTAAAGTATGTTCTCATGAATATTGAAGCTATGATTCTAAATCGATCATGATAAGAGGTATATACCGTACCGATTAAGAAAGGCGTATTGAACTGAATGTTTGAGCCTGTTCTCTTATCATTCTAACTTCGTAAACTTATTCAAGTGCTATCAAACAATCTAAATCAAGATGCCTTCTTATTTAACCACATAGCTCATTTGACCTGAACCTTTTTATCAGATGCCCTTCATTAAACACATCATCTCTCGCATACTTCGTTTAACAAATCATATATGTTTGCCATCGTACCAAGAAGATGTATCGATCGAGCTTCTTCGCGGTCTTTGGCGAGATGGATTTTATCTTCGATTCCTTCACCAGCGCTCGTAGCGGCGAGTAGATCTTAAGGCTGCCCGCGTCAAGGCGTTGTTGCACAGACAGTAGCGCTCGCATACGACCCTAGTTGTACAAAATATATTTATATATAAATCAAACATGCGACATAAAACCTAAATACATAATGTAAACGGTATACGGCATTAACAGATCTAGAATGGAATAAGCGTCTAAAGTATTGGACAAGAGGGGAGCGGATTAAGAGAGGTCGCCCGCCGAGAGCGAATCCTTCATTTGGTCTTATATGTCATACCAAAAATGCATTGGTTCCCCCGTGCACCTCTTAAATATATATTTCCAGTGCTGTTCAGGTTCATTTGTTACACTTCTGCACTACTAGTAATTGGGTATTTCTAATTCCTCTGTGTTAAAATGCAGTTTGGTTCCATTAACTTATGATAATATTTTGTTGCCAACAATTCAAACGATAAAAACGATAATTTTAAGCACACATACAGTTGAGAATGTCATGATCTAAATGATAAAAAAAAACAAAGATAGCGAGTGTTCGGTTTTAACTGTATTTGAGGACAAGAAGACAGGTTGTGCACTCACGGAGACATAAGATCGCTCTGTCCGGGTCTTATCTTTGTGTATGAGGTATTATTATAGAAACAATCGAACTTGTCTAATACGCCAATGATAAACTACTCGACACAATATAAATGTAGCTGGTACAGTTTATCGCACATCAGACTAGACCCATGAATATTCATTAACAAATAAGTCCAGACACAAGAGCGACATCGATGTATTATGTATCAGTTTAGACTTTTCCTTCGTTCTGATTGATGATACAAAGTTTGAACTCAAAATCATATTAATCGACAGGCCCTTGATCCGTTTCCGATTTAATACCATGCAGTGGAATCCCATGAATATTCAACGAATAGATGGAATATAAAATTCAGGGCGTTTGTCCCAACATTCTTGCGGCTTGTCAGTTGAATTCATTGAAAGGTTTTGCACTTAAGCGATTTACATGACATGGCGTAAATTACACATTTATAAAGGAATTATCAATAATTGATTGTGGGAACAATTTGGTTAATTGAGTAAATCTGAAGGACTCTGTAGATCAATGACATCGAATCTGTGCTAAGTCGAATCGAAAATGACATGTGACGTATTTCTTTTTATATATGTATATGTAAATGTTAACGTTATATAAGGGCAAGGTACACCATATGTTTTGCTGCGTCGCATGTGATTCTCAAATCGATCAATGCTCTCATTTATCGTTTCGGGTATAGAAGTATTTACACAAGAAGAATGTAATTCGCGTTTCCTTAATTAACAGTTTGCATGAGAATATCAATCATAAAACAATATGAAAAAATAAGAGCTGGTTCAACTTACATCTTTTCCTTGTGCGTGTTCTAGGTTTTGAGCAAATTCTGTGAGACTTGAAATAACCTCTGAAACATAAGATCACATTATTAAAAATCCATCCTCAATAGATTTACTGTGCAAAGTAATGATGGAAAAATAAACTTTTCTACTTATAAATATGTTAAAATTTGATTTGATTTTTATGTAAATTTGCAATTCAATAATGCGTCAAAATTACATTTACTCACGTAACGTCATCTATCATCTAACCAAACTCACCGATTTTCACACGCACTCTATCTAAAATGTATTAACTCAAATCAGGCCCCACCCAACAGGCCATGACCTGGTTGAATTCCTGGTTACTAAGGACTGGCTGCTAGGAGCTTGTTACTAGGGACTTGTTGCAAAGGATTGGTTGCTAAGGTGGGGTTGCTAAGGACGGGTCGCTAAGTACTCACCGTTCATGTCGGCCCTGTCGGCTGAGTCGTCGTCAAGGTGGGCGGCGTAGTCCTTGAGCAACTGCAGGTAACGCGGGATTCGCTGGACGATCTCGAGCATGTGCTGTTTGACTTTGAGGCGACGGCACTCGGGAGTTTTCTGATTAAATGGAACACAGCAATATGGTTGTGATTCGCGCATAATTCAAAATTATATTCATTTATGCAGAGACACTGTAAATATCTGAAAGGTATAACTTTAGATTTAAATGGTTATTTTTTTATATGTATTGCATTTTTCTGGTTATAAGTATCATTCATAGTGTATTTTCGAATTACAAATTGCGCATTTTTTTATTAATGGGTGAAATACCGCACAATGTCTTCACGCACAAAAATGCTGCTTCTTATTTATGATATATGATTGCATCTATGCTGAATAATGATTGATGGGCCTGTAGCAAAAATTGATACATCGGTTCAAAAGGTTGACTCTGTACCTTCCAAATCATTACATTGTATCATGGAATCTTTCTACAAACAAGCCATTCACTGTCAAAATACGTTCCTGTGTTTTCGAAGAAGTACACCCACCTATCCCTTTCAACTATGTAATTACGCTCAGACAAAATGCATGATAATCATATCAGAAATCAACATTTTCATTTCGATCAAAGGCGCTTACTCAATTATCACACTACAATAACTGTATTTAACGGTTAAATGTTTAAATTATGTTTTCGAATCAAGAGAATGAAATATGTATTCGAAATAAATAACCTAATGTATACAGTAAATTAAGGTGCTGAATCATGATAAACATTATACTGAAACTTAGGGAGGCATATAGTAATGTTTTCTCTCTAAAGTTACCTTTTGGCAATCATTGTGTGCTTTTCAAACATTTGTGTATGTTTGTTCATTTAATTCTTGAATAAAATGTAGTCTATGGTTCATATACAAAAGAACATACAAATGTATATATCTCAGGTTGAATATTATAAACCGTCTATTGCAACTATATATACAGCTAGAAGGTACGGAATCTCATGACCACCTCGATGTTTCTGAATTTATGTGAGCATGAAATCGTAGGATGTGTAGATGCCATCACCAAAATACATATTTCTGTTTTCATAAACGAATTGGCACAGCCAGTGGCCACATATTTCTTTCAGGTAGCATGGTTGCTACCTTAAATGGTTACTTAGGTAACATGGTTACTTAGGCAACTGGCAGCCTCCATAGTTCACGTGTTGGTAACGCTACCCATGCATACTCATTACTCAATTAACAAGCATGCAATCATCCTGTAATGGACCTGACGAGGCGAAAAACACGCCTTAATCCGATGCGTGCGCCCAGGTATGTTGTTTATCGAACACACCCAACATTGTGTTTTTTGCGAAATCGAGAATATCATATATTTGCCTCTGGTTGTGGCAGAAATTAGCCGTCTATTTCATCTGTCGAATTATTCAGCTGTCAAGACTTCTTTTCATAAGAAATACTGTACCGAATTATATACAGAATCAATCGAAGTAATATTTGGGAGGATTATTCTTTTTTGTTTTGCTTGTATATATAGAACCAAAAAGTGGCTGACCTTTTTGAAACGCAATGCGCGTTAAAGTTAGTTTTCGAGTTCATTTTAGATGACATGGTTTTTAGAAGGTTAACCAAATCGGGAAAGCTTCTATTGTGACTATATCCTCACCCTTGAACTGTTTTTTTTTAGAAGGACTAACCTATATTTCAGTTCATATCAATTTTCACAATCGATGCAATCAACTCTAACATCAATATTTTTGAATATTCGATATAATTCACGCACTGGGTGTTCTCATAGTAGTGACCTCAACACTGGTTGCTATCACAACAAGGGTCTTGCCCTGTGTACACAACGAGCTGCTCTACACGTCAGAGCCAATCACACATCAATCGCTCCCTCCTGCATTCGCGTCAATCACTCGTATTTGCGCCACGAATCTCTCTTGCGCGCATGTTTCAACCGACGCGCAGGTGAGCAGATTGTGAGGCCTAAGGGTGCGGCCACACTGGGAGAGACTAGGAAAGCGTTTCTTGTCTCTGTTACGGTCTTTGACTGACTAACTGACTGACTTGACTTCAGTAAGTCAAAGATTGTGACCATTCCTATGAATACTTTATAAGGACAAGATCCTCCTCGCTCTCACTGTAGCCATGCCCTCAGAAGAGTCAACCTAGATATGGCTGTAGGTGGGGATCATTGAGGGACTTAGGATATTAGTCTTGGAACAAAGCCGGCGTTTAATTAGACATAAAGGCACATATGTGAGTAAGGATTCAGTAAGGGCTATAGGCCATGCTATAATGAGACCAGATTTTTATTTTGATTTAAGAAAACATGTAAGTTGGGGTGAAACATGATAAAATGTTCAGTTGTGTCTTTAAAATTTACCTCAATTCCAATTGTAGGCAGTTAGCAAAATTATCCACTAAACAACTTGGAGATAATGGCAAAGAATTAAAGGTACGCAAAAACGTAATGCAGCATATGGCAAATATGTACATATCATAACAGACTAATCACGAACCAGTCAATACAAGCAATTAGTGCCATTCAAGCTCAAAACATATTTATACAAACAAAACAAAACATTATATCGAAGCCTGTTAAGTTGAACGAAATCTTAACTGCCGCAATATTCGGAAACATTGTATTGAAGCGACTCAATACACAGCCTGTGACAATCAAGCACGAGATTTTCGTAACTAATGGACTAATAGAAATTAGATGCTCTGCATTTCCTTAAAAAGTGGTCTAAAAGAGTTGCTCGTGATGATCAAAGATCTATTCATTAAAGGTTGTCATGACATCATAGGTAGCCATGGTGATGTTTGATGCCAGGCACAACATCATTTGCTTGGTTATGGTATAGGGCTAACTATAGAGCCGACTATATACCTGTATAATGGCTCGATGCTATTCCTTGTTTGGCATGTGATTTATTATTTTATGTTTCATGCGCCACTGAATGTGACGCCTTTGCGCCATGCTTGGCTGCCTATTTGGCTTCTGTTTTGGAGATGTAAATATGTTGCTGACCCGATCACGTAACATTTCTTTCACATGACCGTGGCCCTATTATTCTATGGCCAATTCTATTATCATTATTTTATCATTCAAGGAAAAAAAAGTTTTATCATTGCATAAGGCAATGAACTATGAGGTAAATAAATTCCCCCATTCTGTCATGGTACATCTAATGAATCCTACATATGAAGATATATATGGCCGTTATCCATCCTCCAATCCCATCCCCCTTTCCCCATCAACAACCATTCCCCC